>PJEM01013994.1:0-37582 GCA_004023845.1 Helogale parvula
GAATTAAATAATCACATCTAAAAAAAATACATTTAGAGAAACATCTAGATAAGTGTTTGACCAAACAATTATACACTTTAACTTAATTGGCACATAAAGTTAACCATCAAAAGAATAAATGAGAGACTGATTGTTTTCTCTTTGCTCATCCATACTTTTTTTTTTTTTTTTTGAAGTAAGCTCCACACCCAGCGTGGACGCCAGTATGGGGCTTGAATTCACAAGCAACCCTGAGATCAAGACCTGAGCTGGGGGGGCGTCTGGGTGGTTCCGTCGGTTAAGCGTCCGACTTCAGCTCAGGTCATGATCTCACAGTCCAGTCCGTGGGTTCGAGCCCCAGCTCAGAGCCTGCAGCCTGCCTCATATTCTGCATCTCCCTCTCTCTCTGCTCCTCACCTGCTCACTCTCTGTCTCTCTCTCTCTCTCTCTCAAAATAAAATAAAGACATAAAAAAATTAAAAAAACAAAAGACCTGAGCTGAGATCAGGAGTCATATGCTTAACCAACTAAGCCACCCACATGTCCCCATACTTTTTAAAAATATTTATTTTTTTTTAAATTGTATTTAAACCCAAGTTAACATATAGTGTAATAATAGTTTCAGGAGTAGCACCCAGTGATCATCACTTATTCACAACACCCAGTGCTCATTCCAGTAAATCCCCTCCTTAATTAAGCCCATCACCCATTTAGCCCATCCCCCCATCCAACACCCCTCCCCTAATTCTCAGTTTGTTTTCTGTATTTAATTAAGGGTCTCTATGGTTTGCCTCTGTCTCTGTTTTTATCCTATTTTTTCCCTTCCCCTATGTTCATCTATCTTGTTTCTTAAATTCCACATACGAGTGATATAATATGATATTTATCTTTCTGTGACTGACTTATTTTGCTTAGTAGAATATATTCTAGTTCCATCCACATTGTTGCTAATGGCAAGATTTTTTGATTGCCGAGTAATATTCCATTGTGTGTGTGTGTGTGTGTGTGTGTGTGTGTGTGTGTGTATCCATTTGTCAGCAATGTACATTTGGTTGCCTCCATACTTTAAACGAAAGAAAAATGTTTGCATAACTGAGAGAGTTTAATTTTCTCATTAATTTTAGATTATTGATGTCATATTTGCTGAGGCTATTTAGATTAGTAATTTTATTCCTATTGCCATTCATTGAAAAACTTTTTTTTTTTGTCTTCTCTGAATACAATGTGGTCATCTCTCCAAAGCAAACCTGATAGCTACAGATGCAATGATAATCCCATATGTTACAAATTCTGTAATATTTCACCATCACATGAGCCATAGTGATGGATGTGGAATCCAAGAAAAATAGCCCCAAAATAACCTTGAGAGTTTTCCTTTCAATGTTCTCATTTTATAGACAAGAAAACTGGGGCCCAGAAAATTAAGTAATTGATCCATGATTACCTAGTTTTAAATGGTTGAATTTGGGACTAGCATTCAATGCATCTGATCCCAACTACATTTTTCTTAACCCATTGCCTCTTTAAGCATTTTCCATGCTAATACACATTTTTCTCAATTTAATTTTTAAATAGGTTTTATCTTTCCAAAAGTGATAGAAATTTTATTTATTTATTTATTAATCATTCATCATTCATTCATTCTAGATATTTTAGTTTTAATTCAGAGATTTATCATAGTCTAATAAATATATAGTTTAAACACATAATAGTTCAACAAACTGCTAGAGTTCCCACCAAGAAATCATAAACAACAGAGCTGTCAACCCTCAGCTGTCATTCAGTTTACCAATCACTTTTGGGACAAAGAGCTGTTTCGCTCTATTTTGGACCCTAAATAGCATGACATCTTCTGCAGTGACCTTAATCCTCAGTCCCCATAGAGTCTCCAAGGAAACTCAACCTCTTTCTTCCTTCCCCACCATATGTTTATTCAACAACAGGTCTTGAACTTTTCTTAAGTGATGGACACCAGGATGGCCAGTAGGGGTACAGTGGTAAACGAGATACAGCAATGTCTTTAACTGATAGTTGAATGTTGGAGAAAGATTGTAAATGGCTGTTTTGCCTAGTACAAATTTCCATGGGAGGGTGGACGGGCATGATTGTTAGAAGTAAGCCTTGAATTAGTTAGGTATGATAATTTCCCTAAAGGTAGATGTTCAAAATATTTGTTTTGTTGAAAAATGTATTTTGTTATAAATGCTCCATGCCAGCTCTCCTGCTGATATCCCAGAGCTTTACTAGGGGCGGGGTACAACAGAGCTGACTGCTCTCCCAGCATTCTGTCTTAATGATCATTAGAGCCTTTAATCAAATTGTGGTGACATATTCTCTTCAGTATCTCTTTTCTCCTACTAAATTATGGCTCTGTCTGCTCTTTACAGGAGACTTTTCTGTCTCAGAAATTTCTGTGTCCTAAATATTTAGGATCCGACACTAAGAGTTCAATACATGGTTTTTGAAAAAAGGAAAGAAGAGGGGAGAGGAGGATTCTTAGATGCTCATTATAGAACCTAGCTATGGTTTCACAAAAACTGTACCATAGTGCACCATATTTGGTTGTTTTTTCGTGATTATTTTATGCATAACATAAAATTGACTCATTAGTCATTTTTAAGTATACATTTCAGTGGTATTAATTACATTCCCAGTGTTGTGTAATCACCACCACTATTCATCTCCAGAATTTTTTCATCATTCCACAGTGAAATTTTGTACCCATTAAACAATAAACCCTCACTCCTCCCTCCCTGTAACTTCTTGTCGCCATAGTTCTACTTTCTGTCTCTACCAATTTGATTATTTTAGGTACCTCATATAAATATGAGAATCATGCAATATTTATTCTTTTGTGTGTGGCCTACTTCACTTACTGTAAGGTCTTTAAGTTCTGTCTTATGTTGTACGGTATATCCAAATTTTAATCTCTTTCATGGCTGAGTAATATTCCAGTGTATGTACATACATATCACATTTTCTTTAGTCATTTTTTGATGGACGTTTGTGATGTTTCCACCTTTTGGCTATTGCAAATAATTGTGTTTTCGGTTCTTTTTTATTTTTAATTTTTTTTAATGTTTATTTATTTTTGAGACAGAGACAGAGACAGTGTGAGCAGAGGAGGGGCAGAGAGAGAGGGAGACACAGAATTCGAAGCAGGCTCTAAACTCTGAGCTGTTAGTACAGAGCCTGAGGCAGGGCTTGAACCCACATACCATGAGATCATGACCTGAGCCAAAGTCTTAATCAACTGAGTCACCCAGGTGCCCCCGTTTTCAATTCTTTTGTGTATGTATCCAGAAGTGGAGTTGCTGGATCATATTGTAATTCTGTGTTAATTTTTTTTAGAAAACATTGTGCTGTTTTCTCTAGCAGCTGCATCATTTTATCTTCCCATCAACCATGTACAAGGGTTCCAATTTTTCCCCATCTATGTAAACATTTGTTGTTTTCTTATTTGTTTGTTTTTTGGTAATAGCCATTCTAATGGGTGTGAAGTGGTATCATATTTGTTTTATAATAAATTTTATTCACTTTGTAATATGTCGAACTTTGTAATAACATGTCACTAAATATCCTTAAAAGAGGCCATTTTCATTTCTGGCATAATATTCCATAATATAGTTAAGCATCACACATTTAACTAATCATTTATTATCTCATGTGTATGTTGTGCACATTCTAGAATATATTCTGATTTTGCTCCAATCCGAAATCTGATTTGGTGAGAAATCCCACTGTTCTGTTCCTTTCTGCTCCAAGTAATGGGTGGTATATGTGTGTGGGTATGTCTGTGAGGTGTGAGTCTGTATGTTTGTATGGTTAGCAGGTGTAGGGTGGGTGGTGGTGATAACAATTTTAGTCACTTGCTTGAGTCTTCTTTAAAATATTCAGGGATTTAAAATGCACATTTTATGATGAAAGTATTATCGTTCATGCAAAATTTCCATCGTTTTTCCTTCTTTTTAAAATTATTCATTTATTTTTTTTATTTTAGAGAGAGAGAGCAGACACAAATGAGGGAGATGGGTGAGGGGTGGAGAGAGAGAGAGAGAGAGAGAGAGGGGGAGGGAGAGAATCTTAAGCAGGCTCCATACTCAGCCTAGAGCCCGACACAGGGCTTGATCCCACAACCCTAGGATCATGACCTGACCCAAAATCAAGAATCAGACATTCTACCAACTGAGTCATGTAGGTGCCGCTGTCTTTCTTTGTAAGTTATGAATGTTTGTTTGGTCTTTTCTTGGATTAGGTTCCTTGGGAAATAGACTCAGAGATAAGTACACAGGGCAGGAGATTTCTGGGGAGGTGCTCTTCAACACTATCTGTGAATGGATGGGAGAGTGAGACTATTCTTCACACTGAATAGGGCAGTACCAATAAATGCTCCAGTGCATCTTCTGGGTGCCAGATTACACTTGGTTACAAACACATAGCATACAGTATGCAGGTGTCACACGTCGGGTCCATTTCTCCATGTTTAGTTGCACGCCTCTTTCTCAGACTTCTCTGTTCCAAAACTCCTAGTCTTTTTCTTTCCAGGCTTGGTCCAACCAGCCAAGCCCTTTGCTATTTCTCATGATACCGTATATATCATTACCACTTTTCACACAAAGCAGGTGACTGGGTACACCACCACTGTCAGTTTTCAGCTTGCACTTCCATATTGAGCTAGTCTATCTAGGAGTGAAAAATTTCTGATATTTCTTGTCTTGTTTTTAAAGTTTGTTTATTTATTTATTTATTTTTAATAATCTCTACTACACTCAACGTGGGACTCAAACTCATGATCCTGATATCAAGAGTTGTATGCTCTTCTGACTGAGCCAGCCAGGCACCCCTAATATTTCTCATTCACCTAACACAGGCCATAACTTTCTTTGTGCTTCCAACATGCTCTGAGCGGCCTGTTAGCAGTGTCTCGTGAAGTCCTTGCAGTGCGTTAAATCCTGTCTCACAGGAGAATGCTCCCATAGTGATAAATTCTTTCTTATCCAAGTTAATGTTCCATGCCCCCTTGTTTCAGCACACTTAGATCCAGTTCTATATGTGATCTCATAGCTTCTGCTAGTGTATGTGATACGTGATCTGTACACCAGGTAGCCCAGTTTAAGAATGCCTGGGTCCTGAAGGAGATCTGCATTGTATACCACAGCACCTTCTCCAAGCTCCCTTTTGTGGAAAGGTCACCTTTTCTTTTCTGCATAATGGAACACATTTATAAAATAATAATGACAATGATAGTAATAGCTGCCACTTATTGAGCACATACTATATGCCACATCAATTTATGAATTATTAATTTTTTTAATGTGTCTTTATTTTTGAGAGGGACACAGTGTGACTGGGGGTGGGGCAGAGCGAGAGAGGGAGACATAGAATCTGAAGCAGGCTCCAGGCTCTGAGCTCTCAGCACAGAGCCCGATGTGGGGCTCAAACACATGAACAGTGAGATCATGGCCCAAGCAGAAGTTGGTCGCTCAATCGACTGAGCCACCTAGGCACCCCTTGAATTATTATTTTTTTATACCTTTGCCTTTAGGTGTGTTATGATTTTACAAATATGGTAACTAAAGCTTAGTTAATTTGTCATTTAGTCATGGTCATATACATAGCCAGTATTTAAATTGCAGTCAGAAAAACTTCAAAACTCATGCCTTGTTTTGTTTGAGTTAAAGACCTTCACCTTTTTATTTTTTCATTTTTTATTTATTTAAAGTTTATTCATTTTTAGAGAGAGAGAGAGAGAGAGCATGTGCACATTAAGTGTGGAGGGGCAGGGAGAGGGAGAGAGAAAATCCCAAACTGGAGCCCAACATGATGCTTGAACTCATGAACCATGAGATCCTGACCTGAGCTGAAATCAAGAGTTGGAAGCTTAACCAACTGGGCACCTAGGTTTCCCAGAACTTCACCTTCTACAAAATAATTACTATGAGTCTAGTCTTCAATTACCAGGGCAGTAAGGAATCTAATAGTAGTCTTGATTTGAGGATCCTCCTTCTTATGGTTCTAGAAGACTCAGGTTGGGGCAAGTAGAGATGATCAGTGGCCTACTCTATAACCTATAGTGTCTTTATAATTACATTGTTTTTCTGGAGTCTAACTTCAGGAGGTCCAGGGCTCCCTGAAGGATGGGCGGTGTTGGTGATAGAGAGTGAGAGAGCCTCGAGTTTCTTTCTGATCACCAGGCAGGCATCTCTGCACTGACCAGAGAGGCAGCTTTATTTATTGGAAAAATGTATGGGGTACAGAAGTGGCCATTGCCTTAGACAATGATTTCTGATGACAAAATTTTTGGTATGTAAAAATTTTCCAGGACATAGATTGGTAGATGGCTCATGCATAATCTTTATCAATACTGATTGATTGTAGGTGATTTAGATGCTTATCATATGGGGAAGAAAGGTATCCTCAGCATTCAAATACAAGACAATGTTTTTAGGATGTTAAAAGCAAAAGTTAGTTCTTTGTGAGCAGGGTCAATAGCCTGTTTTCTTGAGGGGAAGTAAAACAGGTTTCTCAGGAAATGTAATATTTGCTCCTATAATCACAAAAGAAGAAATTCCTATAATAAGTTCCTTCACAAGGTACAATTCGCATATTTTTAGGATAAGAGGGCAAGTCACTCCTGATACCAGTCAACAAAGCACCTCAGACATCAGTGGGCAAGCAAAAATAATTGAGTGGGAGGTAGACATCAGTCGCCATCTGATGGCGGGAGGCCTTGCAAACCCGCCTTACCTCACAAGGAGTTTTTTCTCAGCTTAGTGAGTTCAGACATGGCTTCCAGCATTGTTTATTCTGTTACATGATTCTTTTACACAGATTGGTCTTTTGTCATTTTTTTCTCATAGAACTGTACTGGGCCAGCTCAGATTTCTCCACTTGAGAAGTCCTCTCCATTGGCCCACACAGGTCCTTACTGCTGCTCTCAAGCCCAAGGCCCTTAGAGACCAACCTCAGATATCCCTCTCTGAGCCCCATCTGGGACACTATGTGTAGCTGGGGCACAGGGCTCCTCCGTTTGCCAAAAAGTCAACCCCATCCAGCTCCAGGTCTAGGGGATGCTTACCCTCTCATTTTTTTCCAGGCTACATTCTCCTGTACCTCACTGAAGGACTAAAGTGGAGATTATATATCTATATCTACCTATATTTATATCTATCCCGCTATCATTATAAATTATTTCAATGAAATTATTTTAGCTATTGGCAACCTGGTTTTTCTTTGTTACTAAAGTTGCCATAAACAAAATAAAAGTGCTTGATAAAAAAAATCACATATTCTCAAAATTCTTTTCAAAATTGTGAAAAGAAAGAAAAATGTCAAGATAGGGAGTGACAGGTATTGCCTTCTTATTCTGCTTGTTTGTTTGTTGTCTTTTGCAATGGCTCTTTGGATAATTTCTGTTTCTAGGAGGAAAGGATGGATTATGAAAAAGAAAAGTACTGAAAAGTTCATAGTGAACACTTGTTTCTATATATATATATATTGTATATAAGTTGCCTGGCACAGTGCAGGAACTAAAAAACATTAGTTAAACTTCTGTGCTTCCTGGAGAATGTGGAGGAGGAAACATGAATAGATGGTAAAAGCAAGACTCTAGTTCTATGATTTCAAAGTTTTCCAGAAATGCCTTTTTAATGTTCCAAAAAAGAACTTTAAGGACCCCACTTTATAGAAAGGTTGAAGGAGTAGCAATTATGAAAATTCTTTTTTAAGATTTGGAGGACTAAGGCTTTGACTTTTCATTGCATCTTGTAGTTTATATTCTTCCATGCGTCTCTGGTCCTTTGCCTGGCACATGGTTTGCTTTCACCTTCAGAGAGACTACGTAAAGACAAGGTCATGTGTCTAAAGCAGTTTCTGGTGCCTGTTGGTTTTTCTCCCATAATTTACTGCTTCCATAGGTGATTAAAGTCCATGGCTGGTCACAGGGATTCTTCAAGGTTACTGGGAAGTCATTCACTCAGCTGGGGAGGTCTTTGTGTCCCTCTGACTTAGGCTGTTTATGTCACCCTATTGCTGGGAGCATGTCTTATTCTATCCATTAGCATAAAGGTGTTCAGAGTTAATGATGAGTAAACAATGTACATTTTATGTGTTTTACAGGTAATTACCTTTCCTTTGCATCTTAGGTGGAACAACCTGACTGTGCTCAAAACTGTTATTTGAACACATTTAAAAAATTGCTTCGGTCATTATTTCAGGCACTTGTTAAGTTGCCCCCCCCCCCCCCCCCAAGAATGCTGCTAAAAGGCCTATGCGTTTAGATTCATGGCACTGCTTCTGGGCATTCTCTTGTTTGAAGAAAACATAAATACCTGCCAAGGTGCAATGGGCAGTTTTGGAAAAGTAATGACCACTCTGTTGCTATCAATCTTACAGAAGCCCACTGTTTAATTCTCTGGTGCAAAGCAATCACATAGAGAAGACACAGATAGTCCCTTAGCCTGAAAGGCTACTTCCTAACTAAGCGGCTCCATTCAGTAGATATCATTTGCACGAAAAGACTGAGGTCCCTGGCTTTCTCTCTATTGTTTGTACTGTTCTACTAGGAATGTAGTTCAGTAGTATGGTTAAGAGCAGTGATTTTGGCCTTACCTAAAACTGGGTCAGAGCCTGACTTTGCTCTCTTTAAACTATGTGATGTCAGTTCAACTTCTTAAGCTCTGTGAGCTTCAGCACCCTTATCTATACAGTCCTTAACTTAGTGTCCTCCTGCAAGTTAAATGGGCAACAATTTGACACAGATGACTACACAGTAAACTCTTATAGACCTACAGGTCTGAGTAGATGTTCAATATGTCTCTGTTCCTCAGATGGGAAAGTTCACGCAAAGCATACATGAGGTAAACTGGGATCCTGTGTTATAATTGCTCCTTCTCATAGTTGTGAAGGGTTATGCTGAGACACCTATATTCTCTTACCAGCTTGCTGTTGCAATTAAGGGCATGTATTTGGAGGAGTGCTGGTGTGAGACAGGAGTGCTGATCGCAGTTATAGAACTGGATTTTTCATTCCATGAAGCCAATCTGTCCAGGAAGCCAATTGGTTGAACCTAGGGTCCTGTTCTCATAAGCTTCACATTCTGGTTACTGATTGAAGCATTGCTTTCCGAAAGCTGTCACTTTTGTTACAAGTTGAACTGCATAAAAAAGATCAGAGCCAGAAAAGTGATTAGAGCTCATGAGGTCAGGGAGGCCACAAAAGGGTTTCTACTCAGCTCTCTTTATTATTTGTGATGAGCTGCTGAGTTCCAGAGGCTTGGGATATTATGTGGTTTCTTAGACTGGGTAAAACTGGATGAATTGTAACTTAAAATTAGCCAGATGGGAGGATTAAATATGTCCTTTTTTGATATTTTATTTTTATTTCCAATTTTTCAGTTTCTAGATGAAACAATTTAATCATATTGAAAAAATTAAAAAAAATTTTTTTACAGTTACTTATTTTTTGAGAGATAGAGTGAGACAGAGCATGAGCGGGGAGGGTCAGAGAGAGAAGGTGACACAGAATCTGAAGCAGGCTCCAGGCTCTGAGCAAGTGTTCAGCACAGAGCCCGAGGCAGGGCTCAAACCCACCCACGTGAGATAATGACCTGAGCTGAAGTCGGATGCTCAGCCTACTGAGCCACGCAGGTGCCCCGAAAAAATTTTAATATAAGGAAAATAGAAGGATCTGACCAAAAAAAGCTCTCCCCCAAAAGCTCCAAAACAGAAACCCAAGTAACCAATAAACATAAGTAGTTATTGAATTGTGGTTCTCTAAAATTAAAAGGCAATGGGTTCTTTACAAAACAGGCTGGTTAGTGCGTTACCAAGGTGTCTCAATTTCTCAAGCACCTTAATAAGTCTCAGCCATGAGTTCTTGCTTGTTCTACGTATGACTTAAAGTAGCAGTTTGTACGTAATGGGAAATCAGTAACTGTTGCTTTTGTCATAACTCGTACTCTTATTAAGTCCTTTTAGTATGAGGTATGTTCCTATTAGCTTCATTTAACGTTTGTGAGTGCTGAGACTTAGAGATGTTACATAACTTACCTGCCCAAGAACTGTTCTCGGGGTAGATGGGCCTCCTACAATGTAATACCAAGTCTTTATTTTGGCAAAGTGCATGCCCTCCTAACTATACAGATTCACAAATCTGCCTTTGAATTGGTGGATTTATCCTGCTCCAGAATCTGGTCCTCATTTTAGTATGCTGAAGAATACTGTCTGTCAGCACACTGAGAGTGGGCTTACTAACCATTTCACAGACCGATGCATAAGCCAGAGAAAGTAGGCTTTAATTTGATATTTGCATGAGACAGCTCTTTTGCTATGGAAAGTCCAATGCAAGCTAGCTTATGCAAAACAAAATAAGGACAAAATTTCTGGCTCCCATAACTGAAAAGAACAGTGCTAACTTCTGAGACAGCTGGATTCAGATATTTAGATTAAGTAGCATAGATACTAACCTGTCTTTTGCCATTGTTTTTGTCTGAATTGGTTTTTTTGTTAGGTAGGTAAATATGACAAAGTTGACTGTCGAACTCCGGGCTTATATTCTTAACAGTTTAGCAACTCAAGGAGAAAGAGCCTGTCCAATTCCAAATATTTGCAAATATTTGCAATGATTGGTTCTGCTAGAACCAAGCAGAAGTCCTGGGGCTGATTCTCATTGATTTAGATTTGTTTACCTGCCATTACTACACCAATCACTGTAACTTTGATTTATCTAAGCCTCAGTCATATTCCTAGTCCTATACCGGGAAGGCTGAATCCTTCCACAACATGGATTGAAGGAAATAAAAATGTTTTCATTAAAAGAAAGCTGAATCAATGCCAACTAGATAAAAAGAACAGGTATCCATAAAGTCTGTCACACAGTATGAACGACTTAAAATGGGGAAGGGATATTTCCCCACAGGGGAAGTGGTACATGAAGGCTAAATGAAAACCAGAGGTTGTTTGTTGAGTATATTGTCAGAACACAGATCTATAGATGGTCTGACGTTAAATTGTGCTAAACTGTGATAGCTGAAAAATCTGTATAATGAAGTCATACCTAGGAGAGATTTCAGGAAGATGGAGTCTGCAAACTGAGGAGGAACTATCCCCTCACTCTCATTAGTGCTGGGACTACTTGCCAATGTAGAACTTGCTTTGTTCTACCAATTTCTATATATATGTTATGTATTCCTATAGGAGTATAAATATAGGAAATATAGGAATAGGAAATATATAAACATAATAAAGATGCTTATACATAACATGATTTATTTTAGGGGATTGGCTAATGCTCTTATGGAGGTTGACAAGTCCTATGATCTGCAGGTTGAGATGGCAAGCTTGGGACCCAGGAGAGCCAATGATCTTGCTCCAGTCTGAGTCTGAAGACCTGGGCACCAGAGAACCTATGGTATAGTTCAAGCCTGAAGGCTAGCAGCCTCAGGTCCCAGGGTTCAAGTCCAAAGGCAGGAAAAAGTTGATGTCTCTTTTCAGTTTGAAAGTGTGTTAGGTGGGAGGAGGTCCCCCTTACCTGGGGGAGAGTCAACCTTTTTCTTCTCTTCAAGCCCTCAGCTAAATGGATGAATCCCACTCACATTAGGGAGGATGGTCTGCTTTTCTCATTCTACCAATTTCAATGTTAATCTCATCTAAAAACCTCCTCAGAGAAACACAAAGAATTATGTTTGAGCAAATTTTTTTAAGCATCTCATGGCTCAATCACATAAAATTAACCGTCACAAGACTCATTCCTTTTTTGTTGCATAGATACAGTAAAATGGAGCAGGCTTCCACTTACTAAATGATAATAGATTCCAACATCCTACTTTCTAAGATTAGAAACAAGGCAACTTGTTTGAAATTTTGTATCTGCTCTTTAAGAAAAATTTTTACAAATAAACTCTTGGTTTACTTCCACACAAGCTCTCTGGAGTTTCTAAGACTTAATTCATAGGGTGCATTATTTATTTCCAAGATTTGAGCTTTCATAGTAAAAACCATAATTGGTGCTAAATCAGATGATAATTGCTTGGTGGTGAGGTAGGGAAATGGACACTAAGGATTCTGAGAAAATGCTTGTATTCAAGGACTTCAAATCCAGTTACTAGACAACATGGCTCCAAATGAAATTGTTGGTAAACAGGATAAAGTAGTATCTAATAATATGGTTAAAATTCCCATAAAAATAGTAGGTAACTTAATGATGTTAATATCTAAGTTCTTTTATTTTTTTTATTTTTTAAATAGTTTATTGTCAAATTGGTTTCCATATAACACCCAGTGCTCTTCCCCATAAGTGCCCTCCTCCATCACCACCACCTCTTTTCTCCCCTCCCCCTTCCCCTTCAACCGTCAGTTCATTTTCAGCACTCAATAGTCTCAAGTTTTGCATCCCTCTCTCTCTCCAACTCTCTTTCCCCCTTGTCCTCCCCCTGGTCCTCCATTAGGTTTCTCCTGTTCTCCTGTTAGACCTATGAGTGCAAACATATGGTATCTGTCCTTCTCCACCTGACTTATTTCACTTAGCATGACACCCTCAAGGTCCATCCACTTTCCTACAAATGGCCAGATTTCATTCTTTCTCATTGTCATGTAATACTCCATTGTATATATATACCACATTTTCTTGATCCATTCATCAGGTGACAGACATTTAGGTCTAAGTTCTTTTAAATATCATTTGTGAAAACTGTTACATTGAAAAATGTTTATTTTTGAAGTGTGTGCATTTTTTAAGTTTATTTATTTTGATAGAGAGAGTACAACCAAGGTGGGGGCAGACAGGGAGAGAGAGAATTTTAGTCAGGCTCTGCACTGACAGTGCATTGCGGGGCTCAAACTCACAAATTGTGAGATCATGACCTTAGCCAAAATCAAGTCAGTGGTTTAACCGACTGAGCCACCCAGGTGCCCCTGAACAAATTTTTTAAATGTTTATTTATTTTTGCAAGAGAAAGTGAGCAGGGGAGAGGCCGAGAGAGGGAGACAGGATCTGAAGAAATCTGTATGCTGCCAGCGCAGAGCCTGATGTGGGGCTTGAACCCACGAACCATGAAATCATGACCTGGGCTGAAATCAAGAGTTGGATGCTTTAACTGACGGAGCCACCCAAGGTGCCCTTCAAAAATGGTTTTTAAGATGTAACTATTTTTCATTAATTTAGACATAAAATCTTTCCATATTGTTTTTTAGGCATACATTACAGTTTTTATGCCGAAAAACAGTAGTTACTCCTTGGGGCAGGGAGGGGTTATAGGTTTGAGGAAGGGAACTTGGATAGGCCTCAGATGTTTATTATTATACTTCATAGTTTTTACACCATACATATTTTTATACTAAATTTAGAGCCTTTAAAACAGCTTTATTGAGTTATAGTTGAGTTATAATAAACTTCCTATGCTTAGCATTTTGATAAGTGTTGACAACCCCCCCCCCCCACACACAGTCTAGGAAAACCACAGTCACAATAAAAGTAATGAACATATCATAACCCAATAATTTCCATCTGCCCCTTTTTAGTCTCTCCTTTTGGATTCTCTGTCCCCATATCCTCAGGCAGCTACTGATTTGCTTGCTGTCACTATAGGTAGATTGCATTTTCTAGAATTCTCCATAGATGGAATCGTACATACATTGGTAGTTCTTTTTTGATAAGGAGGTCTGACTTTCTTCATTCAGAATAATTGTTTTAAAATTCATCCCTGTTGTTATCAGTGGTTTGTTCCTCTCTATTGTTGAGCAGTATTCCACCGTTTGGATATAGAACAGCTGGTTATCCACTTACCTGTTAATGGGTATTTGGGTTGTTTCCAGTCTTGGCTATGATAAATATAGCTGAGATGAATATTTATGTACAAATATTTATATGGAAATATTCTTATATTTCTCTTGAATAAGTACCACGGAATGGAATGACTGGCTTCTATGAGAGGAATATGTTTCATTTTTTAAAGACGCTCCCATACTGTTTCCATGGTGGCTGTATCATTTTACATTCCCACCAGCAGTATATGAGACTTTCGGTTGCTCTACACATTCACAGAAACTTGGTGAGATGTGTAATATGTGTCTTCTTTTTAATTTTGGTTTTAAAATTTTTATTCTGAGAGAGAGAGAGCGCGCACGAGCGAGCATGTGTGTGAGCACAAGGGAGGGTCAGAGACAGAGGGGAAGCAGAGGATCTGAAACAGGCTACATGCTGACAGCAGAGAGCCCAGTGCTAGGCTTGAACTCTCAAACAGTGATCACTACCTGAGCCAAAGTTGGACGCTTAACCACTGAGCCACCTGGGCACCCTGGTAATATGTGTCTTTTTAATTTAGATATTCCAATAAAGACATAGTAGCAGCCAGACGTTTCAGATGGTGCCAGTTCTCTGCGAGGAGGCAGGGGCTCCGGGGGTGCCCCACAGCGGCTGCCTGGGTCTAGAGACCGCACTGCGAAGCTGGAGAGCCTGGGTGGGACAGCCCGCCTCCCACCGTGACGCAGGCGTTTGCATCGCTCCAGGCCTTTGGTTAATTTCCAGAGTCTTGAAAGTGTTCATTCCGTTTTTCCCAGGGTTCTGTGGCATTTCGAGCAGCCCCGTCTCCAGGGCAGGAAGGCCCTTCCTAGCCCTTGGCCGTTCCCAGAGGCCCCACTGCACACGGGCTTGCACACACGCGTCCACAGCAGCCACAGGGTCTCGCGGGGTTCCCGGGATCGGGTCGCAGCTGCGGAGTCGCGGGGTTCATGCAGCTGCTGCCGCCGGCGGGGCCCCTGCCCCCAGTGTGGTGGCAAGCGCCCAGGGCTCCGTCCGGTGTCCCGTGTCTGGTGACTTTTGTCATGCGCGAGCTACTGAGCGCTTTTCCTGCACTGAAGCCCTCTTTCCTCCCTTTCTGGGAGGCCGTGCCCACATCCTCGCTCATCTTCCTGTTGACTGAATGACTGAGCTGTAGAAGCTCTTTGTTTATTAAGAGCAGCTCCGTGTCGCGAGCCGCATGTATTTCCCGTCTGCCGATTTTGCTAATGTCGTTCTACCGTGTGGATTTTGTATGCAGTCGAATCTTCCCCATCTTTCCTGCCTCCTGTGCTGTGTGTCCCTTCCCCAACCAAAGATCACATTAAAACATTTTCCCATGTTAAAAAAAAAAAGTACATTTCCCTAGCTGTTGAACATGTTTTCATATACTTATATGACATCCATATGCTCATTTCTTTGTTCTGTTAGAATCTTTGGTATATTTTAAACAATGATTTTGTGGGGTTTTTTTTAGAGTCATTTACATATTCTTGGATACAAGTCCAAGGCTTGACTTTTTATTTCTTAACAGTGTTAAGGTTAGCAGCAGTTCTTAATTTTTAGGAAGTCTATTTTATCAAATTTTTTATTGTGGGTCATAGTCCTGGTATATACCTAACAAATTGTTGCCTAATCCAAGACTACAAAGATTTTCTTTTTTTAAAGGATTTACTTATTTATTTACTTATTTATTTATTTATTTATTTAAGTAGGCTCCATGCTCAATGTGGAGCTTGGATTCACTACCCCAAGATCCAAAGTCACATGCTTTATTGACTGAGCCAACCAGGCACCCTTTTTTTTTCTTTGTATTTTCTTTCTTTCTTTTCCCTAAAATTTTTATTTAACTTTGATTTAGTTGACAGACAGTGTTGTTTGTTTTCAAGAGTAGAATTTAGTGATTTATCAGTTACGTGTAATACTCAGGGCTCAACATGACAAGTGGCCTCCTTAATACCCATCACCCATTTATCCTACCCTCCACCTAATTCCCTCTAGCACCCCTCTTTTGTTCTCCTTTTTTTTTTTTCTGAGAGACAGAAAGAGACAGCATGAGCAGGAGAGGGTCAGAGAGAGAGAGGGAGACACAGAATCTGAAACAGGCTCCAGGCTCTGAGCTAGCTGTCAGCAGGGCTCAAACCCATTAACCATGAGTTCATGATCTGAGCTAAAGTCAGACGCTTAACCCAGGTGCCCCTTGATTTATATTTCCCTGATGATGAGTGGTGTTCAGCTTCTTTTCATGTGTCTGTTTGCCATCTGGATGTTTTCTTTGGAAAAATGTCTATTCTTGTTTTCTTCTCATTTCTTAACTGGATTATTCATTTTTGGGGGGTGTTGAGTTTGATAAGTTCTTTATAGATTTTGGATACCTACTCTTTATTATATATGCCATTTGCAAATATCTTCTCCCATTCCATTGGTTGCCTTTCAGTTTTGCTGATTGTTTCCTTTGCTGTGCAGAAGCTTTTTATCTTGATGAGGTTTTAATAGTTCACTGTTGCTTTTGCTTCACTTGCCTCTGGAGGCATGTGAGTAAGAAGTTACTACAGCCGAAGTCATAGAGGTTTTTGTCTGCTTTCTCCTCTAGGATTTTGATGGCTTCCTCTCTTACATTTGGTCTTTCATCCATTTTGAGTTTATTTTTGTGTATGGTGTAAGAAAGTGGTCCAGGTTTATTTTTCTGCATATTGCCAGTTTTCCCAAGACCACTTGCTGAAGAGGCTGTCTTTATTCCATTGAATATTTTTTTCCTGTTTGTCAAAGATGATTGACCATGTGTATGTGGGTCCATTTCTGTGCTCTCTATTCTGTTCCATTGATCTATGTGTCTGTTTTTGTTCCAGTATCATACTGTCTTGATGATCACAGCTTTGTGATACAGCTTGAAGTCAGGAATTGTGATACCTCCAGCCTTGGTTTTGTTTTTCAAGATTGCTTTGGCTATTCGAGGTCTTTTCTGGTTCAACACAAATGTTAGGATTGTTTTTTCTAGCTCTGTGAAGAATGCTGTGTTATTTTGATAGGAATTGCATTGAATATGTAGAATCCATTGAGTAGTATTGACATTTAACAATATTTGTTCTTCGAATCCTTGAGCATTTCCATTTTTATGTGTGTCTTCTTTAATTTCTTTCATAAACTTTTTATAGTTTTCAGTATATAGACTTTCACCTCTTTGGTTAGGTTATTTCTAGGTATCATATTGTTTGTGTTACAATTGTAAATAGGATAGATTTTTTTGATTTCTTTTTCTGCTGCTTCATTATTGGTGTATAGAAATGCAACTGATTTCTGTGCATTGATTTTATGTCCTGTGATTTTGCTGAATTCATAGATCAGTTCTAGCAATTTTTGATGGAATCTTTTGGGTTTTCCACATAGAGTATCATGTCGTCTATGAAGAGTGAAGTTTGACTTCCTCCTTGCATATTTGGATTCCTTTTACTTCTTTGTGTTGTCTGATTGTTGAGGCTATGATTCCAACATTATATTAAATAACAGTGGTGAGAGTGGACATCCTTATTGTGTTCCTGACTTTAGGGAGAAAACTCTCAGTTTTTCCTCATTGAGGATGATATTAGCAGTGGGGTTTTTGTATATGGCTTTTATGATCTTGAGGTATGATCCTTCTATCCCTAGTTTCTTGAGGGTTTTTATCAAGAAGGATGCTGTACTTTGTCAAAGCTTTCTCTGCATCTATTGAGAGGATCATGTGGTTCTTAGTCTTTCTTTTATAGATGTGATGTATCACATTGATTCACTTGTGATTATTGAACCAGCCCTGCATCCCAGGTATAAATCCTACTTGATTGCAGTAAACAACTCTTTTAAAGTATTATTGGATCCAGTTGGCTGGTATCTTACTGCGAATTTCACATCCACGTTCATCGGGAAAATTGGTCTGTAGTTCTCCTTTTTCAGTGGGGTCTTTGTCTGGTTTTGGAATCAAAGTAATTCTGGCTTCATAGAATGAGTTTAGAAGTTTTCCTTACATTTCTGTTTTTTGGAATAGCTTCAAAAGAATAGAGGTTAACTCTTCTTTAAATGTTTGGTAGAATTCCCTGAACAGCTATCTGGTCCTGGACTTTATTTTTTTGGGGGGACAGGAGGAGAGATTTTTTATTACTAATTCAATTTCTTTACTGGTTAAAGGTCTGTTCACATTTTCTATTTCTTCCTGTTTCACTTTTGATAGTCAGTATGTTTCTAGGAATTTGTCCATGTCTTCCAGATTGCCCAATTTATTGGCATATAATTGCTAATAATATTTTCTTATTGTTTTTATTTCTGCAGTGTTGGTTGTGATCTCTCTTCTTTCATTCATTTTTTTAAAAAATATTTATTTTGAGAGAGAGAGGAGAGAGAGGAGACAGACAGAGAGATAGAGAGACTGAGTATGACTGATTGTGGAAGTGGCAGAGAGAAGGAGACACAGAATCTGAAGCAGGTGCCAGGCTCTGAGCTTTCAGAACCAAGCCCAACATTGGGCTTGAACCCACAGACTGCCAGATTATGACCTGGGCAGAAATCAGATGCTTAACTGACTGAGCCACTCAGGTGCCCCTCTCCTCTTTCAGTCTTCATTTTATTTATTTGGATCCTTTTCTTTTTCTTTCTAATCAGTCTGGCTAGGGATTTATCAATTTTGTTAATTTTTCAGAGAACCAGCTCCTGGTTTCATTGATCTTTCTACTGTTTTTTTTTTTAATTTCAATATCATTGATTTGTGCTCTAATCTTTATTATTTACCATCTTCTACTGGTTTTGAGTTTTATTTGCTATTCTTTTTCCAGCTCTTGAAGGTGTAAGGTAAGGTTGTGTATCTGAGACCTTTCTTCCTTTTTTTGGAAGGCCTGGGTTGTTATATACTTTCCTCTTATGATGGATCTTGTTTTCTTATCCATTCTGATACGCTATGTCTTTTGATTGGAGCCGTTTAGTCCATTTGAATTTAGAGTGAGAAGTGAAAATATGACTTTATTATCATTGTGTTGCCTGTAGAGCTGGAGTTTCTGGTGATGTTCTCTGGTCCTTACTAGTCTGTGTTGCTTTTAGACTTTTTTGTTTTGTTTCATCTCTTCTCCTCTCAGAGAGTCCCCATTAAAATTTCTTGCAAGGCTGGTTTAGTGGTCACATAAGCCTTTAGTTTTTGTTTGTCTGGGAAATTTTTTTATCTATTCTTCTATTGAATGGCAGCTTTGCTGAATAAAGAATTCCTGACTGCATATATTTCTAATTCAGCACATTGAATATATCCTGCCACTCCTTTCTGGCCTGCCGGGTTTATGTGGATAGGTCTGCTGCAAGCCTGATCTGTCTTCCCTTATAGGTTAAGGACGTTTATTTTCCCCTTGCTGCTTTTATAATTCTTTCCTTGTCTGTGTATTTTGTGAATTGGTCTATGATATGCTTTGTTGATGGTCGGTTTGTATTGAATCTAATGGGAGTTCTCTTGGATGTGCTTCTTGGATTTTGATATCTGTGTCTTTCCTTGGATTAGGAATGTTTTCTGCTATAATTTACTCACATTCTACCCCTTTTTTTCTTCTACATCTTTTGAGACTCCTATGATTTGGATGTATTCCTTTTTAATAAATTACTGAGTTCTCTAATCCTTGTATCATACTCTTTTGTCTTAGTTTCCTTCCTTTTTTCTGCCTCATTATCCTCCATAATTTTGTCTTCTATATCACTTATTTGCTGTTCTGCTTTGTCCATCTCTGCTGCCAAGACATCCATTTGAGATTGCATCTCAGCTATAGCATTTTAAAGTTTGTCCTGACTAGATTTTACTTCTTTCATCTCTGCAGAAAGGGATTCTATGCTTTTTTTCAACCTCAGCTAGAATTCTAATAATCATGACTCTAAATTCTGGTTTGGACAATTTGCTTATATCTGTGTTGATTAAGCCCCTGGCTGTCATTTCTTCCTGTTCTTTTCTTTGTGGTGAATTCCTTTGTTTTGTCATTTTGAAGCAAGAAAAAGAATTAATAAAATAAAATTAAAACAACACAAAAACTCAAATAAAGGAAGCTAGATCTTAGGTGTGTTTTTCTCTGGTTGTTAAAAGAAGCTTGGTAGAATAGAGAAAAAAGGGAAAGAAAAGAAAAAAGAAATAAAACTTAGGAAAAAGTTTAAAAATTAAAAATGTATACAATAGAGTAAAATGAAATGAAGATCATGGAATAGAATTTTTAAAATTACAAAAAAATAAGTAAATATAGTAAAAAGAATAGATTTTTTTTAAAAAGGAAAATAAAAATAAAATTTTTCTCTTTCTGGGTCCAAGAAAAGGAAAAGAAGGAGGGAAAAAACAACAAGTAGATGAACCAGCAAACAGAATGAAATCCAAATGTGTTACACCCAGTTTTCCTTAGAGCTCAAACTATGAAGCACTCTATAGTCCTACACTAAGCAGGCGGACAGACTTTTCTGGTGTCCTCTGGGCATGTGCGGGGAGGGCACAGTTGGGTGGGGTTTGGTGTAATGGCTCCATTCTCCAATGTGCGGTCCAGCTTAATTTCCTGGGGTGGATTGGTGTGGTGCAGGAGCATGTGCACACGTATGCGCATGTGCGGAAGACATGAAAATGCTATCACCCAGCTCCCTAGTTTCTGACACAGGATCTCTGCACTCCACTGACCCGCAGTCATGCACCCCTCCATTGTCTTAGACTTCTGTCCACTACCCCTTCTATACTGTCCGCTTCCAAGCCATCAACCTGCCAGGTGGCACCTCCCTCTTGAATTTTATATCAGATGAGTCTGTGTTTCCAAAACCCTCAGTTTTGAGAACCCTGTGTCTTGGACCTGCTCTGACTCTCTGGGGGAGGGTCTTGCCAAGCAATGGCCAGGTTCTGGCTTGCCCCAGAGAACATTCATGTGTTCACACAACTGCAGAGGTTCAGAGATTATCACAAATCACAACACACAGCTGGTGCCAGGTTTCATCGCACTCTGGCATCTTTGTTCCAATACTAGCAAATATGGCTGTTCTCTGGGGTCCGCTGGGACCTTTGTTTGTGGGGATGCCATATGGCCTCTTCCAAATGCCCTTCATGCAGGGGAACCACTTCTCTTTCTGTGGCCCACAGACCCCTTGGACATTGCTGACTCCTCTTGGAGATTCGCCTTCCTCCCCACCAGAGCATTGCCAGTTATTCAGCTCCAGAATTTCCAGCTCTGCACTCCTCTGTTTATAGTCCATTATAATCCTAATGGTATTGAAACCCTTTCCTTTCTCCCCACCAATGGTGTTGGGGAACAGATTTCTTGTGCAGTCCCTTGCGAGTGTATCCACTCTTTCCCTTTCTCTCCAGCTACTTTCGGGGGGTGGGGGGGTGCTTCTCCTGAAGTGCCACACTCTCCCTGCTTTCTCTGTCTTCAGTCCATAAAAACAGCTCCCTACTTAATGCAGCTTGTCTCTCCCCCAGTCCACCTCTCCACACTTTGTATCTGCTGAGTTCTGTGCCTCAAGTTATGCGGATTGCTCTGTTACTCCTCGTATCAGTTTCCTAGGTATGCAAAATGGCTTGGCGCTGATCTAACTGCATTTCAGGGATGAGAGAAGTTGAAAACTTCCTTGCTGCTCTGCCATCTTGGCCTTTCCCCAGTCAATGACTTGAAGATTTTTCTCTATATTTTATTCTAAGAGTTTTATTATTTCAGATTTTATGTTTAAGTTTTTAATCCATTTTTAGTTGATTGTGGCAAATGGTATGAAATAACAGTTCCATTTCAGTCTTTTGAGTATAGGTATCCAATTTTCCATATAACGTCTATTGAAGAGACTAACATTGTACATCCTTGGTACTATTGTGAGAGATCAATTAACACTATCTGTGTAGGTTCATTTCTGGGATCCGTAGTCTGTTGCATTGGTCTTTATGCTTGCTTTTATGCCAGTACCATACTGGTTTTATTACTGTGGTTTTGTAATATAGTTTGGAATCAGAGTGTGATACCTCCAGCTTTGTTTCTCTTTTCAGAAATGTTTTAGCTATTTGGGGTCTTTTGTGATTCCAAATAAATTTTAATAGATATATTTTTTCTATTTATGTAAAAAACGACATTGGGATGAATCAGGTTAGACCCGAGTCTATAAGGGTTGAAGGGCTGGTTTGGATTCTGTTTGTTGTTTGTCTGTTGTTGATGGGCTTATTATTAGAGTATGGACCCACTTCCTCAAAGTGATTTTTCTTGATCTTGAACTCCACAAGGGTGTTTCGATTTCATAGATTCCAAAGCCTCTGTGAAGGCAGTTTTTCCCATGAATGGTTGCCAAAATTAGTATTTCTGTGGGAGGAGTGAGGCCTGCCACTTTGCTTACATCACTCCCCATTACACTGTTGACTAGAAGTGGTGACAACAGATACCTTTGCATTTTCCCTCAACTTATAAGAACAGTATTAACTCTTCCACTTATCAGTAGGCTTTTGGTAGATTCTCTTTATCAGGCTGAGAATGCTATTTTCTGTTTCTAAATTGTTGAAAATTTTCATGAGGGATGGATGTTAGATTTATCAGGGGTTTCTGTTTTGAGATGACCATATGGTTTTTTTGTTTGCTTTAGTCTGTTAAATATGTTAAATTACACTAATTGATTTTTGAATGTTAAAAGAATTTTGCATTCCTGAAATAAACTCTTCTTTGTCATGATATATTATCCATTTTTATTTTGTTGGATTCAATTTGCTAATTCTTAATTTTTAAGTACAATTTAAATACAGTATTTTATTAGTTTCAGATATATGGTATAGTGATGTAACAATTCTGTACATTACCAGTGCTTATCACGATAAGTGTACTCTTAATCTCCTTTATTTATTTCACCTATTACTCCATAGACTTCCCCTCTGGCAGCCACCAGTTTATTCTCTGTACTTGAGTCTATTTTTTTTTTGTCTCTTTTTTCTCTCTTTGCATTGTTTCTTAAATTGCAAATATGAGTGAAATCATATGATATTTGTCTTTGACTGACTTATTTAGCATTATACTTTCTAGGTCCATCTATGTCGTTGCAAATGGCAAGATCTCATTTTATATGGCTGAGTAATATTACACTGTGTATATATATTACATCTTTATCAATTCATCTATGAATGGATACTTACGTTGCTTCCATATCTTGGTTATTGTAAACAATGCTGCAACAAACATAGGGATGCATATATCTTTTCTAATTAGTGTCTTCGCTTTCTTTTTTTTTTTTTTTCTCAGTAGTGAAATTACTGGGTCATGTAGGAATTCTATTTAAAAATTTTTGAGGAGCCTCCATACTGTTTTCCACAATGACTGTACCAATTTGCATTTCCACCAACAGTGCATGAGGATTCCTTTTTCTCCATATCTTCACCAACACTTGTTGTTTCTTTTGCTTTTGAAAAGCTATTCTGAAAGGTATGAGGTGACATCTCATTGTGATTTTGAACACATTTTCTTGATAATTAATGATGTTGAGTATCTTTTGGTGTCGTCCATTTGTATGTCAGTGGAAAAATTCTTTGGAAAAATGTCTATTCAAGTCCACTATCCATTTTTAAATTGAATTATTTGGGTGTTTTTGATGTTGAGTTGTATAACTTATTTATATATTTGGATATATATATATCAGATTTATCATTTGCAAATATCTTCTCCCATTGAGCAGGTTGCCTTGTCATTTTGTTGGTGGTTTGCTTTGCTGTGCAAAAGCATTTTATTTTGGTGTAGTCCCATAAATTCTTATTTGTTCAATATTTACCTCCATGTTCACAAGGAATATACATCAAAAGTCTACGATTTATTTTTTGCTTTATTTTGTTTTTGAAATATCTCTGGTTTTGGTATGAGGTTAAAGCTGGCCTTGGTGAGTAGAGTTAGAAGTAATTGTTGCTTAAATATTTGATAGAATTCACAATAAAGCTATCTTGGAGTGGAAATTTTTTTGCAGGAAGATTTTTAACTACACATTAAATATTTAAAGTGATAGATGCTATGAAAACTACTTCTTCTTGAGTGAATTTTGGTAATTACTGTATTTTTAGAATAATTTGACCATTTTCTATGCTGCCAAATTCATTGGCATAAATTTTGTATAATATTCCTTTTTTATTGTTAATATCTATAGAGTTTGCAATGATGTCACCTTATTTCTCTCAGATATTATTAATTTGGGTTTACTTCTTTCCTCCCAGGTCATTCTGGTTAGAAGTTTATCAATGTTACTCATTTTATTTTAAAAAACAGTGTTTGGTTTCATTGGCTTAACTTGAGCAGGTTTTTATGGGACTTATATTTTACTGGTATTTACTTGCACTTTCTTCTGCCTATTTGTATTTCATTTGCTCTTCTTTTTCTAGTTTTCTAAGGTGGAATTTGTGGTCGTTATTTGAGACTTTTCTTCTTTTCTGTCATTGAAGTAGTGCTATCTGCTTTCTGTGAGTACTAATTCGGTTGCATCCCCCAAACTTTGATATGTTGTGTTTTCATTTTTATTCAGTTCAACATACTTTTCATTTTCCCTTTTGAGTTCTTCTTTGATTCATGAGTTATTTATAAATTTGCTACTTTGTTTCTACATATTTGGGGATTCTTTGGATATCTTGGTGTAGGTGGTTTCAAATCTAATTCCATTGTGATATTAATGATTGCTTTTAGGTGGATTGAGAGTCATTTCATGGCCCAGAATATGGTCTCTGTTGTTAAGTATCTGAGTAAACTTGAAAAGAATGTGTATTCTGCAAGTGTTGAATGAAATGTTCTATAGATGTCAATTTAATCTAGTAGATTGATAATGTTGTTGAAGTCTTCTATGTTTTTATGTCTTTCTTTATGGAGTGAAGGATTTTGAAATTATTTAACTACAATCCTGAATTTGTCTTTTTCACATTTTGTTGATGTTTATTTTGTGTATTTTGTGTTTATTTTGTGTATTTTAAAGCTCTTCTTATTAGTTATAAAAAGGTTTATTATTTTTATCTCTGCTTGATGAATAGACCCCAATATCACTATGAAATACCCACTTTTCAGTCCCTATTAATTTTTTTTTCTAAAGTTGACTGTCTGAGGGGTGCCTGGGTGGCTCAGTCGGTGAAGCCTCCGACTTCGGATCAGGTCATGATCTCACATTCGTGGATTCGAGCCCCACGTCAGGCTCTGTGCTGACAGCTCAGAGCCTGGAGCCTGCTTCCAGTTCTGTGTTTCCTTCTCTCTTTGCCCCTCCCCCTCTCATGCTGTCTCTCTCTCTGAATCAAAAATAAATTTAAAAATAAATAAATAAAATAAAATTGACTGTCTGATAAAATATAGCCACTTCAGCTTTCTTTTTGTCAATGTTTGCATAGTATATTCTTTCCTATTCTTTTATTTCTAACTTATTAGTCTTTTTATTTCAACTTGATTTCTTGGTTTTTACTTTGTCCTACATTTAATTCCAGTAATACAATCGCTTCCAAGGTTTTTAGGTAATTTGCTTTCAATGAGAATATTGAAAAAATTGAGTTTAGATCATCCATTTTTCTATTTTTCTTTTTGTCCCATCTGTTCTTTGTTCTCATTTTTCTTGTTTTTCCTGCTTTCATTTGTATTAGATTTCTTTTAAATGTGGGTTTAGTTGTTTTAAGAGAGAGAAAAGGGGGACAGAGAGGGCAAGAGAGAATCCCAAGCAAGCTCTGCATTGTTATGTAGGCTCCATTTCATAAATCCTGAGATCATGACCTGAGCCAAAATCAAGAGTCAGATGCTTAACTGAACCATCAAGGCACTCCTGGATTAGATTTTTAATGATTCCATTTTGTCTCCTTTTATGACGCAGTAGTTATAAGACTTCATTGTTTTATTTTAAAAATTGTCTTTGGGTTTACTGCGTTATTTGCAGCTTTTCATAGTCCACCATTAAATAATATTATATAACTTCACATATAACATAAGGAACTTAAAACAGTCTATTTCTATATCTTTTTTTTTGACCTTTGTAATATTGTCATACATTGTACTTTAAATAGGTTATAAACCTTACAATATATTGCTATTATTTTGCTTGAAATAATTATCTACTAAAGAGATTTGAATAGTAAAAGAACCTTATGTTTACCCATGTAGTTAACATTTCCTGGGGCCTTTATTCCTTTATGTAGATATAGATTTCTATCAGGTATCTTTCTTGTTCTTTCTGCTTAATCAACTTTCTTAACATTTCTTGAAATGTGTTGTCTGAATTCTTTTTGGTTTTATGTGTCTGCGTAAAGAACTTCTTTTAATTTTTTAAATGTTTTTCATTTATTTTTGAGAGACAGAGAGAGACAGTGTGAGCAGGGGAGGGTCAGAGAGAGAGGAGACAGAAAATCTGAAGCAGGCTCCAGGCTCTGAGCTAGCTGTCAGCACAGAGCCCGACGCAGGGCTCGAACCCATGAATCATGAGATCATGAGATCATGAGTGAGATCATGAGTTGAAGTCGGACCCTTAACTGATTGAGCCACCAAGGGGCCCCAAGGGAGACAACAGAATCTGAAGCAGTTAAGGCTCTTAGCTTTCAGCACAGCGCCTGACGTGGGGGTTGAACCCACGGACTGTGAGATCACGACCTGAGCCAAAGTTGGACGCTCAACCGACTGAGCCACTAAGGTACCCCAAGAACTTCTTTTAATATTTCTTGTAACACATGTCTTAACTTTTTTTGCTTTGTGAATAATTTTATTTCGCTTTTGTTTTCTAAAATATTTTCACTTGGTAAAGAATCATAGATTGACGGGTTTTGTTTTTTCTTTTAATGTTGTTAAGATGTTGCTCCACTCTCTTGTTAATATTGTTCCCATTGTGATATAAATTATGTCACTGGAAAATGTTGTCCACAGAGGTTATGTGCCCATGTACATAACACAGAACGTCTTTTTGCTCTGGCTGTTCTGAATACTTTTTCCTTATTGGTATTTTGAAAAACTTGATTCTGATGTATTTTCATGTAGTTTTCCTCATTTTTCTTGTGCTTTGAATTGGTTGAGGTTTTTGGATCTGTGGGTTTATAGTTTCTCCACTACCTTCTTCATTCTCTTCTTCTTTTGGGACTCTGATTACATGTATTTTAGATTGCTAGAACATGTCCCACAGCTTATTAGCTCACCTTTATTTTTTCTTAGGTAAATATTTTCTTAGAATTTTATGAGATTTTTTTTATTTGCCATGCATTCTAGTTCACTAATCATTTTCTTATACAATGTTTCATATGCCTTAATCACATCCAATGCAGTTTTCCTCTTTGACATTGTTTTTTTCATCTCTAGAAGTTTGAGTTTTGCCTTTTTTTTTTTTTTCATCTTTGTATTCATCTATGTAGCATGTTCAGTCTTTCCTTTAGGTGTTTGAATATATGAAGTACAACTAAAATAACTACAAATACTTTTTCTACTCATTCTCTCTTCTGTGTTATTTCTGGGGCATTTTCAATTGATTGATTTTTGTCTTCATCATGGGTCCTGTCTTAACTTCTTTGTTTGCCTGGTAATATTTTTATTGGAATTCTGGACCTTCAGATATTTACCTTGCTGTGTGCTTGATAGGTTTATATTCTTTTGAATACTCTTGAGCTTTGTTTTGAAATTTGGCTAAGTTACTTAGAAATTATTTAATCTATTTAGGTCTTTCCATTAAGTTCTATTAAGTGGAACCAGAGAAGTTTTTAAATATATGACTAATTTTCCAGAGCTAAGGCCAAATTGCTCTGAACACTTTAGCCACTGATCAGAATTATGAGCTTTTGCTGTGTAGCTGGTGTGAACTAGTTATTCCTGTATCTTTCTTTCTTTCTTTTTTTTCTTTAATGTGTATTTATTTTTGAGAGAGAGAGAGAGAGAGAGAGAGAGAGAGAGAGAGAGAGAGAAAGAGAAAGCAAGAAAGTGAGCACACAATCAGGGGAGAAGCAGAGAGAGAAAGGGAGACAGAATCTGAGCTGTCAGTACAGAGCCTGAAGTGGGGCTTGAACTCATGAGGTGTGAGATCATGACCTGAGCTAAAGTTGGGTGCTTAACCGACTGAGTCCCCCAGGGCCCCCAGCTATTCCTATACAAGCTCTCAGCACTGCTGGAGCTAGGGTGAGATGAGCAAGATGTCAAGGGTGCAAAACTTAATGTGTTACTCACTCTTAGGTTCATACAAGCTCAGGCTCCGCACCTGAGAATTCATGCCTCTTAAATTTTGTGTCTTAGGCATCATGCTTGCCTTACAGTAGTCTTAGTCTTGGTTGGTAGGATTGGTGATTTTAACTCAGGGTTTAGTAAACTTTTTCCTTATGGGCTAGATAGTAAAGAGTTTAAGCTTGTGAGACATAAAGTTTCCATTAAATTTAATCAGTGCTGCTATTACAGCCCGAACGTAGTCATATATAACATGTGAATGATGTGTGACTATGTTCCAATACAATTTTATTTACTAAAACAGCCCATTGGCTATGGTTTGTGGATTCCTTCTCTAATCCTTTGGGTGTTGCTTTCCTTAGCCTTGGATAGCTTCTTCACATCCATATGCTGTTCAGTGCTTAACTGAGACTGTGCAGAGTTGTAGACTTTTTTGTAATTTTCTTTACTCCAGAACTCCCTTATAAGCTCTTGTTACGTGGTTTTCCTTTATTTCAGCCTCATCTCTTAACCTCAGGGAGACCACTGGGCTCTGGATTTGCCCTCCTTGTGTCATGGTTCCTTCACTGACTGACATTCAGCATCTTAGAGGCTTTTTGTGTCCTATTTTGTATACAATTTGTGAAGTTGTTTCAGGTGAAAGGATAAATCCAGTCTTTGTTATTTCATGTTGTCTAAAAAATGGAAATCTCTAAATTATGTTTTCAAATTAAGTTGTACCATTAATAGAAATGAAATAAAGTATTTGTACAGAATCAGTGGTCAGAATTCACACTTTAACTTTATGAAATTATCACATTATTATAGACTTCCATAGTCTCAATTTCTTCATTTGTAGAAAGAGGATAATAAAATATCTTTCTCACAGGCTTGTTGGGAAGTTTAAATGAATAATAAGTGTGATAACATCTGGCATTGTGTATGTCTCATGGCATGCATACAGATGTTTAATTCACTTTCCCATGTTTGATATATTGATTAATTAAAAGCACTGCAATTTTTTAGGCGAGGTGCTGGGGTCAGAAGGGTACTGAGGGATGTAGGTAAAGATAAATTATTTTGCTTCTATTCTAATTGTATTGCCCTTGTTTCTGAGTTGGATAGTGGTAGTAAGCACCCTGTGTTTCACTTTTCTTCTTATGTCCCATTAACAGGAGTTTAAGTAAAGTATTATTATATTTTCCATTTATAGAATCTCTTTGGTGCAATGTCTCTTTGTGTCTTCTGCCCATTTTTTAATTGGATTTTTTTAACTGATGAATTTTCAGAGCTCTTTATATTCTAGATTTGAATCTGCTGTCAGATACATGGTTTGCAAATACCTTCTCCTGTTCTGTAGCTAGTCTTTTCATCTTCTTATGAGGGACTTTCAGAGAGAAGATTTTTTTTTAAAACTTTGATGAAATCCAGTTCATCAAAGTTTACCTTTTGTGAATCATATTTTTGTGCCCTGAGGACTCTTTACTTTTCTATGTTACCCTCTAAATTTTTATAGCTTTATATATATTTTTTATAGCTTTATATTTTACACTATAATCTCCAACCACTTAGGTTTTTGTATAAAGTATGAAGTTGAGATCAAGGTTCATTCTTTTGCCTATGGATCTCCAATTAATCCAGCACCACTTATGAAAAATACTGTACAGTCTGCATTGAATTGCTTTTGCACCTTTGTAGCAAACCAATTGGCTCTACTTTTGGGGTTTATTTCCGGGTTCTCTATGATGTTACACTGATCGATGTGTCTATTCATCTGTCATTACTATATAATCTTGCTTACTCTTGAGATATAATAAGCTTTGAGAACGCAATAATTCTTCCCATTTTATATTTTTTTAGAATCAGATATCTAAGTTCCATGTCATTTCACATATTTTAGAATAGGCTTATATGTATGTTAAGCAAATCTTCATGGGATTTTGATAGTAATCATGGTAAACTTATCAATTTGTACATCTTCGGTATGTTGTCTTCCATCCATGACACATTATGTCTTCCCATTTATTTCGATCTTTTATCAGCATTTTGTGATTTGCAGCATGTAGATTGTACATGTGTTTTGTTAGATGCACATCTAAGCATTTTTTTATTTTTAAAAAATAGATTGTACAACTGTTACATTTTTAATCTTGGTGTCCTTGTGTTGTCAATTGCTAGTATGTCAAAATACAACTGATTTTTGTATGTTGATCTTATATTCTGTGACCTTGTTGAACTCACTTAGTAGTTTAATACATTTCTTTGATTTTTCCTGAATAGATGATCATGCCAAAAAGAGGGCCACTTTTACTTCATTATTTTATGCCTTTTCTTCCCCTTCTTTGCCTTAATTTACTGGCTAAAACTTCATAATTGTGCTGAATAGAAATGACAGGAACAGTGCAGTGATACTATATGAATGAATACTGGTTTGTAATTTTCACTTTCTGTACTGCCTTCAGGATCAGGATAATACTGTCTTCCTAAAATGATTGCAGCCACTTATTTTCTGGAAGAAAGTGTATACAGTTGGTGTTAACTCTTCCTTCAGCATTTAGTAGAGTTCTCCAATGAAACTATAAGGGCTTGAATGTATCTTTTTTGGGCGTTTTAAAATTCTTAATTTTATTTCTTTAACAGTTATGAGGTTATTCAAATTATTGATTTTACTTTCTTTACATTGTGGTAGATTCTGTTTTTCAAGGATTGGTCCATTTTATGAAATTGTCAAATTTACATTGGATAGTTGTTCATAGTATTTCCAGTTATGCTTTTGATGTCTGCCCTGTCTGTAGTAATATCTTGTGTTTCCTCCTGTTATTACTAATTTCTGTCTCCTTCCTTCCTTCCTTCCTTCCTTCCTTCCTTCCTTCCTTTCTTCCTTCCTTCCTTCCTTCCTTCCTTCCCTCTTCCCCCCCCCCTTCTCTCTTTCTTTCTTGGATATTCTTGCTAGTTATTATCATTTAAAAAATCTCTTCAGAGAAACAGCTTTTAGTTTTACTGATCTTTCTGTCATTTTTCTGTTCTTAGTTTAATTTATTTCTGCTGTTATTTTTATTCTTTCCTTCCTTCTGCTTCCTTTGGGTTTATTTTGCTCTTCTTTTTTAGTTTCTTGAGATAAGAAGTTATATTATTGGTTTTGGGACTCTGTTTTCTTTTCTTTGTTTTTACGAATTTTCGTGTCATCCTTGTGCAGGGACCATGCTAATCTTCTCTGTATCGTTCCAATTTTAGTATATGTGCTGCCAAAGCGAGCACTCTTTTCTTTGTTTTTAAATTTTATTTTAGACAGAGAGAGAATGCACAAGTGGGGGAGAGGGACACAGAGAGAGAAAGAATCCTAAACAGGCTCCATACTCAGCATGGAACCTGATGTGGGGCTCAATCCCACACCCCTGGGATCATGGCCTGAGCCAAAATCAAGAGTCAGATGCTCCTGACTGAGCTACCCAGCTACCCCCGAGAACTTTCTACTTTTCTAATATAAACATTTAGTGTGACAAATTTCTCTCCCAGCATTACTTTAGTTGTGTCCTACAAATTTTAACATCTTGTATTTTCATGTTCATTTAATTAAATGTATTTTAAAATTTTCTTTGAGATTTCTTCTTTTACCTTTGCGTTACTTACAAGCATGCTGCTTTTTTTTTTTAGTGTTTTCAAGTGTTTAATTTTGTCACCCTTTAGTTATCAGTTTCTCTTTTTATTCCATTGTTGTCAATGAACACATCCTGAATGATTTTAATTCTTTAAAACTTGTCGAGATCTGTTTGTGACCCCACTTATGGTTTATTTTTGTATATGTTCTATAGACAGTTGAAAGTAATATGTATTCTGCTGTTTTGGGTGGATTGTTCTATGCATGTTGATTAGATCCTGTTGGTTGATGATATTGTTGAGTTCTTCTATATCTTTTGCCAAGTTTCTGTCTAGTAATTCTATCATTTGCTGAGAGGGGAGTGTTGACAATTCCCAAGTGTAGTTGTAGATTTGTCTATTTCTCCTCTCAGTTCCGTCGGTTTGTACTTTACGTATTTTGAACTTTGTTGTCTGATCCACACACACAATTAGAATTGAGTCTTCTTGATGGATTTGCTGTTTTATGATTATGTAATATTTTTCACTATCCTTGGTTTTTATTTTTTCTGAAGTCCAGTTTATCTGATATTTATATAGCCATTCCTGGTTTCTTTTAATTAATCTTTGCATGGCATATCTTTGTATTGCTTTAATTTCCACCTACTTACATTATTATGCTTGAAGTGTTTTGTAGTCAGTATATAGTTGGGTATGCCAATCCCTATTTTTTCATTTGTGGATTTAGGCCATTTATACAATGTAGTTATTTATTAGTTGAGGTTTATGTCTGCCATTTTGTTTTTGTTTTGTGTTTGTTCTCTCTGTTTCTCTACTTTTTCCCCTTTCCTTTAGATTACTTGGACATATTTTAAAAATCTATTCTGGTTCATCTATAGTATTTTTCCCTAGTGTAGCTTTTTGTATACTTTTTTCAGTGGTTGCTCAAGATATTGCATTTTACTACAATCTGCTGGTGTCTATTGGTGTTCAAGTGAACTATAGAAATCTTACCTCTCTTTTTGTCCTATTACCCTCATCCTTGCATGATATAGTTGTCTTATGTATTTCTTAATATGCTTAGGCAGCTTTATAATATATTAGACAGTGTTAAAATTTTTCTTTCAACTTTAAACATAATTTTAAAAATTCAAGAGAGTGAGAATAGTCTATCATATTTACCCAGAATTTTTCTTTTTTTTCTGTTTACTGTTTATTTGTTTGTTCTTTCTTTGTTTCTAAATTTCCAGATTTTTAATTTTATCAATTCCTTTCTGTTCAGAGATCTTTACTTAGCTGGTCCTAGGGTAATTCTGCTGGTGGCAGATTCTCTCAGCTTTCCTTTATCAGAGAATGTTTTCCCTCTTCATTTCTGAAGGATATTTTTGCTGGATAAAGAACTCTGATTTAAACTCCTTGAATTTCAGCACTTGATCAATGTTGTACCACTTCCTTCTGGCCTTCATAGCTTCTGATGAAAAATCTGGTGTTATGTGAATTATTTTTCCAGTAGAGTTAAGGTGTCACTTCTTTTCCTTTGCTTCCCGTGTCTTCAGTTTTCAGAGTTTGACTATAATATGTTAGGTATGGATATATTTGGGTTTATTTTAAGTTGAGTGTCTGCTCAACTTCTTGAATTTGTAAGCTTCTATTTTCTTGAAAAATTTGAGATTTTTCAGCCCTTATTTATTTGAATACTTTTTTAGGCATACCATTTTTCTCCTTTCCTTCTAACATTCCTATGACAAGAATGTTAAATCTTTTGCTAAAGTTTCTTAAGTCCTTAATTTTTTCTGGTCTATTTTCTCTGTTATTCAGATCGATTAATTTTTGCAATTCTGTCTTTCAATTCACTGATTCTTTCCTTTGTCTTCTCCATTTTGTTATTAAGCCTATTCATTGAGTTTTAGAATTTTATTTTATTTTATTATTTATTTAATTATTTTATTTGAGAGAGAGAGCAAACAGCAGAAGGAGAGAGAGAAAATCCCAAGCAAGCTTCATGCTGAGAAGTGTGGGACTCAGACCCACACCTGTGAGATCATAATTTGAACTGCAATCAAGAGTTGGACACTCAGTTGACTGAGCTACCCAGATGCCTCAAGGTTTAGAGTTTTAGTTATTTTTTAAAAATGCATGGAATCTTCTTTATGTCTAATTTTTCGTAACTTGAGCTTATGGTTTTTGTTTCAAGCATGTTCATAATTGTTGAGGTATTTTTGTTATTGACCCTTTACAATTCTTATCAGATAATTCTAACATCTGTGTCTCATTGTCAGCCTTCAGCCATTGTTTTATCTCACTTTAGTCAAGAATTTCATAGTTTTTGTATGATGAGTGATTTTTTTTATTGAATTCTGAACATTTTGCTTATTATGTCATCAGCCTTCTGTTTGTATTTAAATTTGTGGCATAGCAGGCGTCCTCTGATACCATTCCAGTGGGGAAAGAGGGGTGTCACCTCATTAGTGTCTGATCAGAATAAAAGTCCAGGTAGCCACTTGATGTCCATTGACAATGGAGGGAGAGAATGTGGTCTTTATTACTGATAGTTGAGGATGGGAGACTAGACTTTTTTTTTTTTTAATAGACTTTATACCCAGCATGGGGCCCAATATGAGGCTTGAACTCATTACCCTGAGATCAAGATCTGAGCTGAGATCAAGAGTCACATGATTTACTGAGTAAGCCACCAAGGTGCCTCTGGAGACCAGGTTCTTTAGTATGGGCACACTAATACCACTCTGGTTGAAAGTGGGAGAGGTGCCTTGTTATGGCTCCCCATATACTATCAGCAGAGTGGTACCTTGTTACTACTGAATGTTGGCAAAGGACTTGAACCTGCACTAGGCCTTATTTGATACCAACTCAACAGGAAAGGAGATGGGCATCTCAGTACATTTGGGTCTGTGTAGAACAGGGTTTCCCATGTGGTCTCCACTGATCCCACAGGAGGAAATCTTATTACCATTCAGTGGAGATAAAACTCCCATCTTTTTTCTTAGTCTTCGCTGACCCCTCTCTGGCAGAGAAATTGGGGTGACTTGTTACAGCCAGGTGAGGGTAAAATCCTAATCCTGATGGCAGATGTATGGATGGGGTCATAGTTTTTCTGTAGTGTTTGGCTGGAATAGAGTTGTTATTATTTGATTTTAGAAAAAAAAAATCTTAGTAAATTGTTCCTCTTCTGCATCTTTGACTGGATTGGGAAAGCTTTTCTTGGGAACATATTTTTCTGTGCCTTTTGGTGTTTCCAGGTTGCTGCTGCTTCAGCACTCAGTTTAGAATACATGAGGCAGTCTACGGCCATACCACCCTGAACGCGCCCGATCTCGTCTGATCTCGGAAGCTAAGCAGGGTCGGGCCTGGTTAGTACTTGGATGGGAGAATACATGAGGCAAAAAGAAAAAAACAGAGATGAGTGTCTGGGTCTCTCAGTCGGTTAAATGTCCAACTCTTGGTTTTGGCTCAGATCATGATCTCGCAGTTTGTGAATTTGAGCCCCATATTGGGTTCTGTGTTGATAGCATGGCCTTGCTTGAGATTCCCTCTCTCCTCCTCTCTCTCTGCCATCCCCCACTCATGCTCGCTCACTCTCGCTCTCTCTCTCTCTCTCTCTCAAAATAAATAAATCAACTTAAAAATATATGTAAAGAAAACCCAGAGAAATCATTGCTCAAAAGAACCTACACTTCCAGTTGATGAAATGTTTCCTTCTTTGGTTCTAATGTGCATATTGGCTTACTTTCATGGTTTTTCTTCCCTAGGAGCTTAGGTTTTCAGTCTCAGGTTTTGTAGGTCAGTCAGTTGCCATTTTTTCCATTTGTTTTTCAATTTTTTAGAATTTTCTGGCTAGCATCTCTTCTCTTAATTCCTTCATCTTTATAGATTTATTTCTATAAATTATTTTATTTTATTAGTTTTTTGAAGGATATGTATTTTGTTTTTGAGAATCTTTTTTAAAGTGTAATTCTTCAAAAGTATTTCCTTTGTTTGAGGTTTTTATTTAAAACATTGTAGAGCCACTCTCTCCATGCTGCTGGCCCCATGGTGTTGTAGCAGTGAGGGATCACTGGAAAGTTACTTTAATGGAGGGAATTCATTATAAAGAATTCTTGACTAGATGTTTAGAATGAACAAATAAAGGATATTTTCATCACAGTATCATGGAAATAGCAGTTGCAAACTGTATCTATCATTTCTAGATTTAGGAGAAGAAAGAAGATGAAATTAGAACTTAACTGAATTCAGAAATAGCTCTATAAAGCTGAAATCCTGGTCTCAGAATTGGAGGTCCTTGTCAAATGGTGTCGATGTCTGTACCCTCAGAGGAGAGGTGTGTGAGGGAGGGAAATAATAGCTGGCTCTTCCTGGTATCTCTAAGGGCACATAATAAAGTAGATCCCGCAAGTGTTGGAAAACCTGCAAAATGGATTTAATTTAGGCTAGAAGAATAAACCACTGTTGTTTGGCTGAATAAGCAAGGGTGGGGGGATGCCAACAGAAACAAAATGCACACAGGAAGGCTAACATTAGCAAATGGGAAAGGGGAGAGCCCTTATTTCTCCTTCATCATTGGGGTCTTCCTCTAGCATCACTCTCTTGTAGAACTCACTAGAAGTGTGATTTGCAAAGTTCTGACCCCAAATTGAGGAAGCAGATATAGAAGTTGGATTTGAAACTGAGACACAATCACTTAAAATTAATATAATTGTCTTTAGTTTTATCTTAAAATATTTGGATTCCTCAGTTACTCAGATATTAACTTTTACTTTGAACTTTGCTTTACTATAAGATGCTATCTTATTTGCTTTTCACAATTCATTTATGATCTAGAAGATGCAATTTTTTTTCCTTATTTTACCTATGTGAAACTGGAGCCCACTGAAATTAAATGACTTATTCAAACTCACATAACTGAGGCAAAAACCTGGTTCTCTGGATCCTATCCCAGTGCATTCAGTACTTTTTTGGGATGAATTTATCTAATTTTATAGCTTAAATTTTGGTATTGGTGTGAGGACCCAGAGGGGTCCCACAGGACCAGCCAAGAAGGTCCTTGGCTTCATACACACACACACACACACACACACACACACTAAAACATGACCAGAAGTATGTAAGAGCGGAGTTTATCGAAGCTATAGAGAGAGTAGGTACAGAACAGAGGTTTGGGAAAGTCATAAAGGAAAGGAGAAAGTCTCATCTTTGTTCAGGGCCTGGGGTTTTTGTTGAGGACTGTGGTCTGGTGTTTGTATCCTCTCAGGCATCCCGGAACCAGGTAGAACAGAGACCAGGACCCAGGTGTTATTCCTTGGAGCCAGGGGGTCTTGGTGTTGAGATGTCTAACACTGGCCATCTGGATACGATATGAAGCCTGTGATAGATAGCTTCATCTGGTCATTCTTACCTGGTCCTTCCCTAGATGTTATCCATACTAGAGAAATTATTTATTTATTGATTTATTTTACTGATTATTCACTTTTACTTATGTTTTTAATTTTTTAATAGTTTATTGTCAAATTGGTTTCCATACCACATTCAGTGCTTTTCCCCACAAGTGTTCTCTTCCATCACCACTACCTCTTTTCCTCCCTCCCTCTTCCCCTTCAACCCTCAGTTCGTTTTCAGTATTCAACAGTCTCTCAAGTTTTGCGTCTCTCTCTCTCCCCAACTCTCTTTCCCTCTTCCCCTCCCCATGGTACTCCATTAGGTTTCTCCTGTTAGACCTATGAGTGCAAACATATGGCATCTGTCCTTCTCTGCCTGACTTATTTGGCTTAGCATGACACCCTCGAGGTCCACCCACTTTCCTACAAATGGTCATATTTCATTCTTTCTCAGTGCCATGTAATACTCCATTGTATATATACACCACATCTTCTTGATCCACTCATCAGGTGATGGACATTTAGGCTCCTTTCATGTTTTGGCTATTGTTGAGAGTGCTGCTATGAACATTGGGGAACATGTGCTCCTATGCATCAGCACTTCTGTATCCCTTGGATAAATCCCTAGCAGTGCTACTGCTGGGTCATAAGAGAGTTCTATGGATAGTTTTTTGAGGAGCCTCCACACTGTTTTCCAGAGCGGCTGCACCAGTTTACATTCCCACCAACAGTGTAGGAGGGTGCCCATCTCTCCACACCCATGCCAGCATC
>PJEM01013995.1:0-37594 GCA_004023845.1 Helogale parvula
TTTCTGCTCGCTGGGAGGAAGCGTGAGGGTTTAATTCTTCCCCAGGTAGCCTTAGAAACCCAGCAGACTGTTGTCCCGGATACCCCCAACCACTCCAAGCTTCGCCCCAGCCCTCGGCCTGATGGATGGGGCTCAGTTTACCCAGAGACAGTAAAATCAGATGCAGGGGGTTAACTGCGGCTCCCATCTCTGCTCCTAGGTGCCAAACGGCCACGATGAAGCCAACGGCTATTTAAGCCGGCAAATTGATCACTGTATTTTTTTTCTCTAAAAAAAAAAAAAACACATTGTAAGCCCTAGCCCTGCTTCTCAAAGCCTCTGGTATAAAGAACCCAGGAGTGAAAGCTGCCAGAATAATCCTAGACTTTAAAGAGGCCTTGATTTATCATTTCACAACTGGTTCCCATGCATCCCACCCCGTTTGCCATGCCTTTCCGTCTTTTCCAGAACTTGACTATAAATTCTACCGTCAGAGCAGGGGAGAAGGCGCGGTGGTGATGGATGGCGGACCAGGGTGGGGACGGCCAAGGGCACCTCCCTACCTGGGGCGGACAGGCGTGCACGCTGGCCAGAGCTGGACGTCCCCGTCCGGACTCCCGCCGGCCGCCAGCCCCCCTCCTCATCCTACCCCCCCACCTGCCATTCCAGGCTCTCTTCCCCTGCTAGCTCCTGGCTGTGCCCACGCCCGCGCTGGGGTAGACGCCTGTGTTCCGTTTCATCTTGGTTTAAGGTTCTTTCTGGAGAAATCGCACGTTAATCGATCCTAACTAATTAAAAAATGCAGTTCAGCGGGGTTCCCTTAACTTTTTAAAATCTTCCTTCCTCCCTTTTTTTTTTTTTTAAGAGCAGAAGGACATACCCAGGTAACAAACAGTGAGAGTATCCCAGGGACAAGACTTGACTAGCAGTACAAGGAAGTAAGTTACAAAACAGAAACGCAACTGCTTAGGCATAAATGCCCCAGGACTTCTGCTACCGGCATGGGGCTCTTCCTTGCTTTCACCTGTAGGTTTCACCTTTGGGGGGGGGGGCAGGTGGGTGGAGCATTTCCCACTGCATTAGGGGAAGGGGAGCTGGGCCCCACACACCGGGAGGCATCAGGGAAATGTGGAAGTCAGGAAGCCTGTCACTGATGCCAAACTGATTTCTTTTTGTGCTCCACTCCCGCCGCCTGGTCCTCCTCTGCCCAGCACCACAGACCCCCACGCCCCTGCCCCCACCTACCCACAGATGTCTCATCCACTCCACCCCCACCAGGGGACAAAATTATTTCTCATCAAAGCTCCAACTTCCTTAATATAGATGATTTCCTGGTCTTTTATATTTACATATATACACACCCAGTTTTACATAGTTATATATATCAATCTATAATTTAAAATAAATTTTTAAAAGTTTATTTTTGAGAGAGAGAGACGGAGACAGAGAGAAAGAGAGAGAGACAGAGAGAGAGAGAGAGGATTCCAAGCAGGCTCTGCGCTGTCAGCACAGAGCCTGATGCGTGCTCAAAGCCACAAACCGTGAGATCATGACCTGAGCCGAAACCCAGACCCAGACGCTTAACAGACAGAGCCACCCCGGGGTGCACTGCCCCCCACATCATACCCAGCCCTTGTGTCTGCAGAACCAATGGGCTGGCTTAAATCACTGGTGGTAACCTGACGACCAAGACAGCCAGGATGTTCTGATTTGGGCAGAATTTTAATGACTTGCAAATTTCACATAACACCAGGTTTCTCTTTTTCGCAGGAAAGAAAAAAAAAAACAAGGAAAGCTAGCAGCCCATCTGGTAACCCAGGGCACAGCGTCCAGCAGGCAGTGAGGCCCTGCCCCTGACAGGCAGACCTCTGTCCAGACAGGTGGGTGACATACCCCCCCCCCCAAATGCTATCACCTGAATGGCAGCTCTGGTTTTACCTGACAGGGGCTTGAAACAGTGACCCCCGGCCTACGTGACTCGACACGGCGGCACAGAGGATTTCACAGAAGTGAGGAGAAGACATATTTCGAGGTGTGGGTCATTCCTAGCTTTCGGCTACAGATCTGGCCGTCTGCAAGCCTTAACCCACAAGTCCAGAGTGTTCGTCTCTCATTGGTTCTGGAAATCTTCTAGAAATAAGCCACTGTTGGTTGCTTCACTTGGTAGACCAAGAAAGGGAATCACAGCACAGGGAGTGGATTCCCTTGGGGACACGCAGGCACTTGTCACCGGGGGGGTGGGGACAGGGGGTCTCTCTTCTTTGCCCTCAGTACCCCTCCCCCGTTCCTCCGGGCTCATCTCTTATGTTTCCTTCCTTCCCTCCCCCCATCTCGCCCTCGATCAGCCATGTACAACCGCAGGAACACGGCTGTCCCTGCGCTCAGCCGGGCCATCCCGCTTGACCCCAGCCCTCAAGGCTCTGGCGAGTCATGGAAAGGGAAGAACTTCAGAGAGGGTTCTGTGGGAAGAAAAAGTTCAGCAGAGCGATGGCCACAAACCACGGATGCTGGCCACATCTGGCCACTCTTCTTTACGAAACTCAGAAACTTTATCAAACACTCGATGGGGGGGCCTTCCATACTCTACAAGTCCAGGGGCTGATTTCGCAGGCATCCGAATCAAGTATTTCAGCAAAAAGAAAACAAACTCAGAAACCAGGAGGCCAGGAGGGAACAGCCTCCCCGGAGGGTCTAACTCGCTGACTGCAATCGTGACACCAGAGGAGCGCCGGCTGAGTCACCTCCAGGGTCCTGTCCTCGCCACTTCTCTGACGGTGACAAGGGGGGACCCACTCAGACCAGAAAGAAACGCCTCTTCTCGTGAGCAAGATGTTATAAAACGCTAGATGGCCCCCAACTTACCCTAGTTTATGTGAACAACCCACGGTCATTCTATATGAAACCGGAACTTTTAAACCAGGAACCCCCAGCCTTCCCAAACTGTTTGTGCTGCCTGAAACCACAGGACCCTAGAGAAATCAGTCTCTCTAAGAACTAGTCCTTATTTTGAGTAGCTGTTTAAACATTGTCGTAAAGTACAGATAACGTAAAACTTACCATTAAAAAGAAAATTTTTTAAAAACGTTCATTTATTTTTTGGGGGGGAGAGAGAGAGAGAGAGAGAGGGAGAGAGAGCGAGCGAGCGAGCCTGAGTGAGGGAGGAGCAGTGAGAGAGGGAGACACAAAATCGGAAGCAGCTCCAGGCTCTGAGCTGTCACCACAGAGCCCGATGCGGGGCTCAAACCCACAAACCGCGAGATCATGACCTGAGCTAAAGTCACATGCTCAACTGACGGAGCCACCCAGGCGCCCCTAAAATTTACCATTTTAACATGCAGGTCCGTTGCCATGAACTTCACCCCCAGTGTTGTACGACCGCTGCTGTCTCATCCCAGAGCTTCCTGACCAGCCTAGAAGGAACCCCTCGACCCAGTGAGCAATCTCTCCCCATTCCTCCCCAAGCCCTACCTCTTCACAACCACTGATCTGCCCTCTTCTCCACGGATTTAACTTATTCTAGACATTCTGTGTAGAGGAATCATACAGGTGTGACCTTTTGAATCTGATTTCTTTCACTTAATAGAATGTTTCGATGTTCACCCACATTGTAGCCTATATCAGGACTTATTCTCTTTTCTGGTTGAATAACATTCCACCATAGAGTATGTGTGGAAGTTGTTGCAAAGTAAATGACGGTGGCTGGGTAGTATGCGGCCTCAAGCTACCAAACTTAAGAATTTACCTACGTGACAGGTGGCGTTTCTTCTTTATGGTCTTATTGGGGTATTGGACCAAATCAGAGCGTACCCGATTCATACCATCCATAATCTAATCCGTGTTCCACGCCTGCTCAAACCTCACCTTTCTAGACTCACAAGCCCTTAAAAAAACTAGCTTGAAGACTCAGAGAATCCTCACCCACATTATTTCAGCTGCCTTTCAGATAAACCCAACTCCAAGCCAATCATCTTGCTAGTTGCGAGCAATCAGAATGACAGATCCAGTGGAAACCGCGAAGGAAGCCCAAGGTCAAGGGAGAAGATAAACATCCGAACACTTTCACCCTAGCGATGCCTTTTAGGATGGAAATCTAAACTGTAACGCGTCAAGTTCATGACGAATCCCACCTGAGGGAGCACACCACGCTCACTGTCCCGGTAGACGATGCTTCGGGGTTCGCATCTTGCCTCCTTGATGGCCAAGGTCTTCAGAGACAAGCCTGCAGTGCTTTCCGGAGGAGCCGGAGCCTTCCAATCCTGCATGAGCGGCGTCTACAGGGTTTGCCCAAGGCACCGCCCTGCTCACGCCAAAGTGCGGCCGTCTTTACAGGCCTTCCTACGTTTTAACCAGATTGAAAGGGCGTACAGGCGGCACACCTAGAATTTCACCAGGTACGCACTTTCTCCTTAGAGAACATGTTAGAATGTGAACAAAGGTGCACCTGGGGGGTCACTTGAGTGTCCGACTTTGGCTCAGGTCACGATCTCACAGCTCCAGGTTCGGGCCCCGCGTTGGGCTCTGTGCTGACAGCTCAGACCCTGGAGCCTGCTTCCGATTCTGGGTCTCCCTCTCTCTCTCTGCCTCCCCCCCACTCATGTTCTGTCTCTCTCTCTCAAAATTAAATAAATATTAAAAAAAATTTTTAATGTGAACGAGACAGAAATCTATGGGAAACTTCACTGTTTATATTTTCCCTCCCCTCCCCAATGTTGTAATTTTGAAAGGTTTAAAACTTACAGAAGTGCAGGAAAAGGCTACCAAGAGCACCTATCTACCCCTCCCTGAGACTGACTAAGGACCACTGGGAATAACTGTCATATTTCATTACCTAATAATTAAATAATAATCAGCGTGCCTATTTTCTGTTTTTGTACTATGTGCTTACTTTGGAAAGCAAGCAGCAAACACACACCCTTCGTTCCCAGAAGCTTCAGCATGCATCTGTCAAGAGCAAAGATGTTTTCCAATGAAGCACAAATCAATGTTATAACCAAAAATTTTAACATCGATGCAATGAGTCTACCTGATACACAGTCCACATTTAAAAGCCCCTCGAGATCCCAATAATGTTCTTTCAGCTCTGTGCTTTTCATCCAGAACGGAATCAAAATCACAAGGTGCATCATCTCCTTTACTTTTTAAATGTTTATTTTTAAGAGAGCGAGAACATGATCACAAGTAGGGGAGGGACAGAGAGAGAGGGAGACACAGAATCCCAAACAGGCTCCAGGCTCCGAGCTGTCAGCACAGAGCCCAACGTGGGTCTTCAACTCACGAACCGTGAGATCGTGACCTGAGCTGAAGTCAGAAGCTTAGCTGACTGAGCCGCCCCGGAGCCCCTCTTCTGTCGCCTTTGGTCTACAGCATTAGCCCATCTTTCTCTTTCTTCCAGGACAATGACACTTTCAAAGGACATTGTCCCCTGACTGCCCACCAACCTGCACTGCTCTCATTATTTCTCTTGATCGGATCTAACAATTTGACGTAAATATGATGTTGTATTTGCTTCTTGCTGTGTCACATCTGGAGTTGTGTTATGCTAGATTGTCTCTAATAATGGTGATGTTCACGTATTTTTCCTCCTTTATAATTAGTAAATAATCTGTAGGGTCATAATTTGAGACTGAATATCCTACTTCCCAGAACCTTTCACCTATTAGCTCAGCATCCACTGACGATTCTGAAACAATTATACTGGCACTTGCAAAATGGTGATTTCATAATTCTCCTACATTTTTAAAAAGCTTATTTATTTATTTTGAGAGAGAGAGAGTGAGTGAGTAGGATAGAGGCAGAGACGGAGGAGGGGAGAGAGTCCCAAGCAGGTTCTGAGCTGTCAGCACAGAGCCCATCACGGGGCTTGAACTCACAAACCAGGAGATCATGACATGAGTCGAAGTCAGACACTTAACTGGCTGAGCCACCCAGGCGCCCCCTCCTACATTTATTAGTTAGCAAGGAGACCCTCTCCCCAGGCTTACCTGTTTTGTTTTTGTTTTTGTTTTTACTATTGATGTGAACTTATGAATTTATTTCTTAAAATCCAGTGTTCATTACCATCGTTATTATTTTTATTACTTCAACTGCCCCCAAATTTGACCATGGGGAGTTCCTTTAAGGCAGCTCCTATAGTCTTCTGAAATGCCTTCATCATCGTTTGTGCATCTCCTTGACCTCTGACACATGATATTCTAGGCTTGCCTCATATTTCTGTCCCTTAGACTAGAATTAGCTGTTTTTGCAAGGAGTTTGGCCCCTTTTCACGGTAAACAGTATTTAGAAACTAAGACCTGGGTGCTAAGCAGGCTCACTGCTCCTGGAACATCACTGCTCCGAGGCTGCTTCATTGGTTAAAAGCAGGATATTTATTACTTTTCAATCACGAGTCCGCAACGATACTTATCATTCAAATCTCACGCCACAGGGAGTGCTCTTACCTTCTCCACTGGGTATTTGTATCTCCCTGGTTACTAGGTGCCCCGATGTAGTTCCTCATTCTCTCCGACTAGCACACAAAGTAGGTTCAGAACTCCTCCACTAATAACACTAGTGCCCAGTGACACACCTACTTAGTAGAGTCTGAGATTTCTGTAGCTCACCATCATTTTGGGAATATGTTCAACTAAAGGCATACAAAGAAATCTATTCAAAAATTACTTGATTTCTTTTTTTAATTTTTTTTTTCTTTGCGAGAAAGAAAGAGCATGAGCAGATGAGGGGCAGAGAGAGAGGGAGACACAGAATCCGAAGCAGGCTCCGGGCTCTCAGCTGTCAGCACAGAGCCCGATGCGGGGCTCGAACCCATGAACCGTGAGATCATGACGAGAGCCAAAGTCAGTTGCTTGACCGACTGAGCCACCCAGGAGCCCCTGAATTTTTTTTTATTCAATAAACTCTATATTTTTAATTAACACATTTTTTTTGCTATTTAGCAGCTTATATCTAAACATAACAGAACCTGTAAACCTAAAGACCTCAATATTAAAGAAAATGATTGTATCAAAATGATTTGTGCCACAAACTTAAAAATTCAAATAATTCTAAAATGATTTAAAAAAAAAGGCAGTATCTGCCTCCCTCTTCTGACTACTCCATCATTAGTTCCTATGATTTGTTTTGAGTCTCCACAATATTTTATATATTTTTTTAAGGTTTATTTATTTTGAGAGAGACAGAGAGTGAGAAGGGGAGGGGCAGAGAGAGAAGGAAAGAGAGAAGCCCAAGCTGGCTCTGTACTGTCAGCACAGAGCCTGACTGGGGCTCAAACTCACTAACTGCAGGATCGTGACCTGAGCTGAAACAACGGACTGAGCCACCCAGGTACCCCCAGTCTCCACAATTTAAATATGCTTGGACTGTACTCTCTAAATTCCATTAATTTTAGATATTACATAGTTATTTCCTCCTTCATTGTAGGACTTAGCTCTCTTACATTCCACCTCATCTCTTTCTCATCTTCTGTATCCTTAAATCATATATTTAGACTATTTTAACAACTAATGTCTAAATTATTACAGCTATGTACACATTCATTCTTAAGTAATGCAGTGTACCTGTTTTCTTTTTTTTGGTATTACTTGTCACTTTCCTGTAGTTAATAATTGCCTTTCTTTATCAATTGCTTAGATTCCCTGCTACAAAATCTCATCCTCTCCAGCAGCCTCTCCGTGCATTTCTTTTTCTTCTTTTTTGTTTTTTTAAGTTTATTCATTTGTTTTGAGAGAGAGAAAGCATGTGCAGGAACAGGAGAGGGGCAAATGAGAGAGGGAGAGAGAGAATCCCAAGCAGGCTCCCTGGTATCAGCACAGAGCCTGACATGGGGCTCAATCTCACGAACAATGAGATCATGACCTGAGGTGAGATCAAGAGCTGGACGCTTAACCAACTGAGCCACCCAGGCACCCTTAAGGGCATGTTTTCATATAGGAAAACATATCGTCCTGTTTCCCCCTGACTTCTAGATCTGTTCTTGAATGGGGATTCTCTTGGGCTGTTGCACAGACCTGGGTCTTACCACTTTTATCATCCAGGGAATTCTCTTGACTTTTCTCCCTCACTTCTGGCATCAGAGATCTCCTTTCTAGAGCTACTTTCTCATTTAGGGAAAGTACATCTGCCAGGAGCTTCCTGCAATCCTTCCCTGCCCTCCAGTGTTTTTGATGATATACTGGATGCCATTCTGATCTCAGACCCCCCCACTACCACCCTGTGCCCCCTTCCACATACTCTAAGAAGCTTTGAGGAATTTCTCTTTATCTGTATGTTTTGAAATGTCATTATTCTGTGCCTTGACATGGGTCTTTTTCTCATTTATTAAGCTGGGAACCTAGGGGGTTCTTTCAATATGGTCATTCCTGTCCTTCAGTTTTAGGGAAACTTCTTGCATTCTTTTCTTTGAAAATCTCCTTCCTCCTATTTTCTTATTGTGACATTTCTATTGTTTGGATCTTGACTAATCCTCTAATTTATATATCCTGCTTTGTCTTTGGCTCTAATTTCTGGAAGGTTTCTTCAATTTTACCTTCCAGTCTCTGAAAGGGCACTGGGCGGCCAATGGTCCTTTTTGTTTGTCACTTTTTCCACAGATAGCTTCTCACAGTTCTGCCTTTCACAGAGAGAGAGGAAATAACTGAAAGATATAAGACAATCTCATGAGCAGACATTAAGTGCAGCCATTGTGCATCTGTCCCTGGCTACAACGATCTAGTGTAGTAGGTCCGTCCACGTGCCAAGCATTTCTTCCGGGAGCTCAATGTGATGACAATACTTTCTTCTGTTAATGACAACGTATATGCTTTTAGCGTTTTCTGAACTTTATATTGCTGGGAATCAACAGTTGATGATCAAACAGTCCTCCAGAATACATATAAACCTTTTTCCAATTCAATAGGCCCGTGACAAACCGCACGATTCTGAAGGAAACATGAACGGCTAGGAAACCGCTTCAGATGATTTCAGCGAGACAGAGACAGAGAGCATCTCAGTGGTCCCCACGGGAAGACCTGCGAGCCAGGAGTGACCTGCTGTCTCTGAGCTCTTCACCTGCCCTTCCTCGCTCTGTTGTCACGCTGGGTGTGGCGTCTGCGAACCCCACTCTTCCCGAGTTCCCTTGCCAGCTACCGTCCTGTATCGCTCTGCCAGGAGATCAGAAAGCAGGAGGAGAAGGATGCAGGCAGTCTTTCTTCCTCTTCTCCCCCATTTGCCTCTCGTGGGGTCTCCGCGAGTCTCCTCAGCGTCCCCTCCCTCGCAGCCCCAGCACCAGCAGGGCGGCCCTTCTCGGGTCTGGTGTCCCTCCCTCGTGGTCCTGCTGTCCCAGCACTGGCTGGACAGCGGTCCCTGGAGGGCAGCGGTGAGGATGCTCCTGGCTCTGAGCACGCTTCCACGCCTTCCTTCTCCCACATCTAGGAGCGGTGGCCGCCTCACACACTTCCGGATTCCTCCACCCTCCCCTGTTTATTCCCTCGGTCCTTCTCACAGTCTTGCCAACACATTCTCTGCCTCCTCTTTATGAAATACCTAATATGGTTGCTCTTTTTCCTGACTGGCCCCTGATGCACAGAGCCTCCCTGAAGGATTAAAACAGGGCTTCAAGCCTCTACAAGTGCTCATTTCCAGAATGGGCTAAGGACACAACGCCTCCTCCATGGCTGTGATCGCAACGTACAGCCCGACTTTTAACTGTTTCGACAGAGTCAGCTGTGTCTAGAAGACGGTGAGGCGACCCACCTGCGCGCTCCTGAATGAAAGAGGATGTCCATCAGTTTCCATACTGAGTAGCCGCACACGACAGATCCTTCTCCGTAGAGACTGACGGACACCAAAACGGCCGGCACACTGCTAAGATGACCACGGAACAAAACCCAAAACGTCTTCTATAAGGAAATGAACCCGGGTTGGGAGAAGGCGGCTTCGGTCTTCAACAGTGCAAGAACACAGCCATGCGGCAGCGCGCAGGGGCTAATTCACCAGCTTCGACGCACTTGAAAACGAGTCACGGAAATGGCAAGAAAACGGACACAAAGGATATGTTTACAAAGTAAGCTGTGGGGTAGATCACAAAGCCATGATACAACGATGTTTCTAAAAACGTACTTCTTGGACTATCCCTGTCTCCTGTTCCACTGGGACGGCTCCATGCTCCGTGACACAGCGAGGAGACAGAGTGGCTGGCTGGGACACGGAGCAGAGCAGAGGACAGGGCTCTGGGGACGCTGGCTGACAGGGGAGGAGGGGACTGGGAGGGACGCCTCTGGAGGGTATACTCTTGACTGAGGCGAGGGATAGAGATGAGCAGTGGGGGGAGGAAGACTGGAAGTCTGAAAACGTTCCTGAAAGAAAATAGCAAAGAAGAAGAAAGACAGGACTAGAAAGAGAGACAGGGGAATGTGGAGCACGCAGGGAGAGCCCAGCACCCGCAGCCAGAAATGCACTTTCAAGACCGAGGGGTCAAGGCTCCACTGACTGTCAGAGTCCAGGGCCCATCAAGGCGAGCCCCCTGGGGGATGGCTGTGCTCCAGGGATGTGAGCTCAGAGAGAATGACACTGGACCCCTGAACAATGAGGGGTTGAACGCACCCTGTGACTCCCCCAAATCTTAACTACTAATAGACTACTGCTGACCAGAAGCTTCCCTGACGACGCAGCCCACTAACACACGTTCTGTGTGGTGTGGGCACTCTCTGCTCAGTCTTACAGTGAAGTAAAGCTACAGGGAAGAAAATGTCATTTACAATGTCGTAAGGAAGAGGGGTAGCTAGGTTGGGTAAGCGTCCAACTCTTGAATTCGGCTCAGCTCATGATCTCACAGTTGGTGAGATCGAGCCCTGAGTCGGGCTCTGCACTGCTCGTGAGAAGCCTGCTTGGGATTCTCTTTCTCCTTCACTCTCTGCCCCTCCCCAGCTCACACAGTCTCTCTCTCTCTCTCAAAATAAATAAACTTAAATAAAATCCAAAGGAAGATAAAACATACTCTACAGTACTACATTTATTAAAAAAAATCTACATGTGAGTGAAACTCCGTAGTTCAAATCCATGCTACTCGAGGGTCAAGTGTGTCTATGGCATCCTCCTGGGGGAAATCCAGACCTTGAGCCTGACTTGGAATGTTAGTGTAGAGCAGAGATATTACCGTTGTGGGAGTTACTACCCTCGGAATAAACCCATCAGCCCAAGGAGGTAAGTTTGAATAGAAGAGCCTCGAATCTGTGAGCAGAAATTCTCCAAAAGAATCACCTTTCATTGCCTACAAATCAGACGGGGGTGGGGGGGGGGTTAAGGGGGGAGGGGGAGGGAGAACGAGGAGTATTTAAAGTCTAGCACATCTGGGTATTAAAACTGACTGAAGGCAGCACCTGCCACCAAAAAATGCAAGACACAGCTAAGAAATACAGAATGGGAAACATCTCAGAAGTGGTTCCACAACATTAAAAAACAGGAAGAAGGAAAGAGAAGCAGAGTTGAAAAGACAGGCAGAAGAGAGGTAAATCTGGGTCACAAAGGGGACAACCCTTGTTTGGAAGGACTGGCAGTCCGACTTTGCCACGGCGCGATTAGTATTAATTAAACAGATTCGATGTCGCAGTTAGGGGTGCCTGCTGCCTAAGCAAAGGGAGAAAGCGTGTCCCCTGACTCTTAGGGGCTCCATTACCTATAAACAAAGCGGAAGTCGGAGTAGCAAGGCAGGGCAAGAGCATCCCTGATTCATCAGGACAGATATGCTGGACAGAAGTTACAGAGGGAGTATAATGCCAGAGGGCTGACGACAGGAATCGAGAAGTCTCTGTAAATCGAACATTCCAGGCATAAAACCTTCCTTCCGGGTTTCAAAACACAAATTGCCAATATTTTGGACAAAGGAATAGATCAACAATCAGGGAATTGTGCTTTACTAATATTAACAGGATGTCAAAAGTGAGATTCAGCGACAGCAACGCTTAATTCATCTACATTTTACTTGTGAGAGGTTCTCTAGGTTGTGAAGGCATTTTCGTTTCTTTTTCTATTTAGCTTAGGCACGTGTGTACAGATATAATTAAGATTCTGTTACCGCCTCACATAAAAAATGGCCATATGGAACAGTATTGTGCATTATTTTATAAAGATGCCAAGGGATTTCAGAAATTATGTTATTATACCTTTGCCATAATTTCATGAAATCAAATTTTATTTGTTTTTAAATTTTTTTTAATGTTTTATTTATTTTTGAGAGAGAGAGACAGCATGAGCAGAGGAGGGGCAAAGAAAGAGGGAGGCACAAAATCTGAAGCAGGCTCCAGGCTCTGAGCTGTCAGCACAGAGCCCGACGCGGGGCTCAAACTCACAAACCGTGAGATCATGACCTGAGCCGAAGTCGGGCGCTTAACCAACTGAGCCACCCAGGCGCCCCTTATTTGTCTCATAAATAAGAAAAACTTACTGTGGTTAAATGCACATGCCATGAAGTTCACCACGTGAGCCATCGGTAAGTGTGCAGTTTGGTGGCACCGATCTCATTCACCCTGGTGTGTGACCGCCATGTTTATTCACTCTTAAAAGTGACCTTCTGAGGTTTCTTTTCATTTCTCTGCATATTTACAGGTAAGAAGCGATGCCAGACAAATGCCAAGGCAACCGTGGAAACGCTTAGAACCATATCTACAAGAAACTTTGAAAATATATAACACTTTTCAGAAATCCAAAAGTCATTATGCAAGGGACTACTGAGTTGAGGGCCAAAGCCTCTGGTGAGCACAAATAAGCCGGTGGAGGGACACGTCGAGGCTGTTCTGGAGACAAAAGGCTGCTAAGGGTCCAGTCCTGACGTGCAGGCCCCAGAGACGCGAGGTGCCTGCCTCGGGGGGGAGGCCTGGGTCACGGGCCACTGAGACTCAAGCCCATTACGAAGATCATTCTGCTGCTAATCCGGAGAAATTGATCTCACTGTTCACACTCACGGACAGAGAAAACTCATCAGTGATTGAAAATGAGCCCCAAATCAATTTTTCTCAGGAATTTAACGCTGCTTCAACAGCTGGAAGTCGTCACGATTGCTTGGCTCTGAGCCAAAAAACAGACACTGGGCCACCGGTGAGGCTCTGCTGGAACCGATGGAGGGGTCTCTAAAGCTGTCATTAATGCAAAAACATCTAGAGTCGGGCTCTTTCAAGGTTCGTGTCTGGCGGGTAGCACTGCGTCTCCAAGGGGTCTGGTGGGGGAGAATGATCTATTTATTTTTTGAATGCTACAAATTCCCTTAAACTATCCTCCTACTTCCTTTAAACACACACCGTTCCAATGGGCCCGTTGCGCTAGATCAACAGGATGCCAGTGGGGCAAACTCTCCGCACCTTCAGCACTGCCTGCCCTGAGCTGTTTTCACACGGCTCCGCCATGCAGCGCACTGCCGACGAGGGCAGATCCACGTGGGGACTCACGGACAGAACAAGTGTGTCCGCAGGAGGCGCCGTGGGCAGAGGCAGACGTTACTGCGGCCACGTACGAGTTACTATGATCTCTTTTGTTTTAATGTCTATTTATTTTTGAGAGACAGAAAGAGAGGGGGAGGGATAGAGAGAAAAGAGACACAGAACCTGAAGGAGGCTCCGGGCTCCAGGCTGTCCGCACAGAGCCCTCTGTGGGGCTCGAACCCATGAACTTCGAGATCACGACCTGAGCCGAAGTCGGACGCTTAACTGATTGAGGCACTGAATTTTATGATTTCTAAAACTACGACTGTTTGTTTGTTTCTATTTGACTCTATTTTGCAACGGTTACCGCTTCTCACAGCGAAAGTTCAAGTGGAACTGCCCCATTCTCTGCGCACACACTGAAAAGTGGCTGGGGCCAGGGGGCCGCCTAACAGAGTGGACACAGGAAACCAGGACGGTAATTTGCCTTTGTCTTTTCTTTTGAGAGACAGACAGACAGAGAGCACACACATGCATGTGCTGGCAGGAGGGGAAGGGGGAGAATCCCACGCACTGAGTGCAGAGCCTGATGCAAGGCTCGATTCCGTGACCCGGGAATCATGACCTGAGCCAAAATCAAGAGTCAGACACTCAACCGACCGAGCCCCCCGGGTGCCACCGTAAGTGGGTGTTTGAATTTGTGTTTCAATACAACATGAAAAAGATAATCTAACTGTGAACCGCTGTGACCTTAACAACCTTAAAACCAGCTACTGTCCATTTAATCCTGTTTACAGTTGTAACATTTAAGAGGGGAGAGGCATGAACAGCTGTACTAAAAACTTAACTCTTAGAGACTTTTTTTTCAAGAAATTTAAGAAAAATGCCTATTAACTCACTTCTAAAACCGTGACTAAAAATAGCCCAACTGGAGAGAAAAGTGTTAAGAATCTCTTTCTGGCAACTCCTTCCTTTTGAACCCAGAACCCTGGAGTGACTCCCATCATCCCGTTCCTTTGTTTTCCTATTTGGGTACAGACTAAAATCCACCAAACTTTCTCTGTAGCTTCCATTAAAATTTCCCCCTTTCTTGTTTTGTTCTGATGAGAAAAATTACGGACGCCGCTGAACAACACTGACAGCCAAGATGGCAACACGCGACAAGGCCGCAAAAGTCCCTGTTTGGGTAGGATTTAATTCTGCATTTAAAAAAAAAAATAAATTAATTTATTTACTTTGAGGGAGAGAGATAGACAGAGAGGATCCCCATCAGGCTCCCAGCTGTCAGCACAGAGCCCAATGTGGGGCTCGAACCCATGAACCGTGAGATCATGACCTGAGCCGAAACTAAGAGTCAGACGCTTAACCGACGGAGTCATCCAGGCACCCCCCCCCAGAACCCAAGTCTTCGGTTCCTTTCAATTTACAAATATAAAAGAAAATCAATATATGAATGGGGAGCACTGGGGTGTAATGACGAACCCCTGAAGGGCTAGGCTGGGTGGGGAAGACATGCGGAAGAGCTGTTGGGGTACGCTTCCCCACCTTGGGTAGTAGACCACGTAACGGAGGTGAAGTCCACCTTGAGTATGCAAAACACACTCGTCGCAGGCGGTCCCTCTCAGCCCAGCCTGTGCTTGCTGGTCCCACAGGGTTGGCTGAAAGCACGGACATCACTGGCGAACAAACATTCCCCAGAAAACACGCACGTCAGGAGTGGCACCCACCGTGGCCCACACGGTGTAATTATGACCCCCGTAACCACAGAAGTCGCTCTTGGAAACCACATCTTATCTTTCCAAACCACACCAAGCGAAAACAATAATCAAAAAGTGATTCTACTTTATGATCATTCCTGACCCCTTGATGACAGCCTCGCGGGAGATTACAGAGGCGTGGAGGCCCCGGAGGCGTCGAGGGATGGCCCCGAGGATGTCAGCCCCTATTAATCACCTTCCATTAAATAAAGGTTTTCCAATTTTGTGCTTCTCTCAAAGGCTTCATTTTGCCCGGATTAAGCCGAAGCATCAACATTCGAACTTACTGCTCCTACTTCTGCTTCCCGAATAAATGCTGTTCGCGGCAAAATGGGCTTTTCCACACTCGGGACTCAGAATCGAAGCAGACAACAGGGGTGTGGTCACACACAAGACAGCTGACTGCAGATGCCCGTGTGTGCATTACACACGCGTCCTGACCGACCACAGGGCCCGGATGGGGGAGGACTGAAGGGTGCCCAGCAGAGGAGAGGTTGTGAGCCAAAGACGTTAGCCCCTAAGATGAGCGTGGGGGCCATCGCGGCATGTGCATGGAGTGCTGCGGTTTTCTCTTGGGTTTCAGAAGCAGGTGTCCGGTGAGCTCTGCACTCCACGGTTTTACTACTTGGTATCTATCTTCTCCATGATGGAGAAAAGTCATTTCGTCTAACACACAGCAGATGGGTAAAAGGAAGGGAAACAAGTTTTAAATCAGCCGAGAAAAGCATGTTTAAGAAATAGGGGCGCCTCACACAGAGAGACCTGTCTGGTTTCTCTCCGCGATGCTGACAGCTGGGTGGGTGTTTGCTGTGTTCGTACCGCAGAACCAGACGGCGCGGGGCCACTGCGTGTAAAAAAGTGATCACGATTATACTCACGTGCTTTTCTGTACCGATAAACAGACTTCGTCGTGATGATTTTTAATGGCTACATAAATAGGACAAGGGCCGGAAACACAGTGCTGAGAACATCAAGCGATCGAACAGGGAAGAGAAAGATTTCAGTGTTATTCCCAACCAGGCCCGGGAACTGACGGGACGGGTGGGAACAAGAGGTCGCTGCGCGGTGCACCGGGACATGTTTTATTTGGCCCGAGTGGAAATTTTGTTCAATGCTAATTTACTGTCAACACTAAAATATGGGGCGATTTCACTTGAAGATGCAGATTTCAGGCTTCTGTTAAGAAAACAAGCGGACGGGGATGAGACACTGCATCCCCGACCTGGCGTCAGCTGCTGTTCACTCTCCCGTCGGCCACCGGAGGTCGTCCCCGCGGCCTGCTTCATTATGAGGGTCCTGTCTGGCCTCCAAAAGCATCGGAAGGGATGAAGGAAACTTTGAGCAGGAAAAAAATTGGAAGCAAGCACAGAAGAGGAAGCTGCTGGGGGTGGGTGGGGGCGAAGGGAACAAGTGTCCCGAGACTCAGCACAGACAGTGGGGGGTGCGGAGCTGGGGGCCAGGCAAGAGAAGCTAACCGGCAGGAGGCCAAGAACAGACCTTGAGCTTCAGGTGAAGTCCGGGTCTGAGACGCACACGCCTAGTGGCCAGGAAGCCGTCAGAGCCAGCAGGTTAAGAAGCTTCAAGAATAAGCGTCAGAACAAAAGGGCGGAGGACTGAGCCCCAAGCACTGTCTCCAGGAGAGGCGGGAAGAGGAAAAGCACCACAGGCCTGAAGGGAGCTGGCTTGCAGCCTGGACCCCCACCCCTGAGCTAGCCCCGCCCCGCCGGCCACGCCCCATTTCTCGCTTGGGAAGCCAAGGGTCATCTCCTGGCTTCTGCTTCCTGCAGGCCTCCTGCCTGGGATGCTAAGCCGCCTCCACCTCCATCCGATTCCCACTCAGCCTTCCAGAACGAGGGGCCCCAGGAGGCTGCTTCCACCGCATCCCGAGTACACCTGGGAGGCTTCCTCGGGGGCCCTGAGCTTGCGGCCTCCCTCTCTGGCTGACTGCTCCCCAGGCCGGCTGCTTCTCCTCCTCCTCGGTATCTGGCAAACACCAGAACAAAGGAAGAGAAGGGCTGAGCAGTTGGGGCGGCAGCATGGATTCTGGGATGACGGCGTGTCACAGGAACCAAGGAAGAAGAGGGATTCTAGAACCTTCTAGAATACCAGAAGTCATTCAAGGGCAGCGAGCGGGGAAGAGTGGCCCTGGATCTTAACAACATGCCGTCGCTACAGAGTCCGGGTGGGGGCTGGAAAATAATTTGGCAATTATCTAGCAACACGGCTCCCAGCTGGGGCCTCCGTGAATCTGCTTGGGAAATAAGTAATGTTGTTATAAGTAAGGGGCATGTTTCGTTTTGTCTTCTCTTTTCCCGGCTGTCCAGATCCAACCTCTCGTTCCATTCTGAGGGAGCTCCTACCACACGGACTTCAACTCGGGCAGGTTCCTCCCCTGCCTCCTCTCCCTGCTCTGGGCTCCAACCCCCTCCCGATCAGGGCTCCCTCGAGGCAAGACAGCCAGACCCAGTCTGTGGTTCTGATCCTGGGAGCGTCCTAGCCGAGACCCTACAGGACAGGGAAAAATCCTACGAGCGGAAAAACCTTGATGCAAGACGGCATTGCATAAACAGCGAAGGGAGGAAGCAATCCACCAGCCCTGAGCGGGACCGTCCTCAGTAGACGACGGTACGTCTGTCTGATAGGATGTCTCGAGTGACACCAAGAGGAAAAAGGGCTTGTAGGGAGATGTTAGAGACAGAAAGGTTAAAGAGAGGGTCCTGGCACCACTTTGTCACAACACTGTGGGTAGGAAAAGTGACAGGAGACGCTAAAATATTAGGACAGAAATAGATTTTCCTTAAAATGTGAATAAATACTTAAACTACCGAAGGGCTGCGGGCACCGATCACCTCCGGCCAGCCGGCCCCGAGCCTGGCGCACTCACGCCGCTCTGAGGGAAGTGTCAGGTGCAGACAGATGCTCTAGCAAACTCCCCTCTACGGGGCTGACACGCGTCTTCCCACCTTCCCTGTGCAACTCCTTCCTTTCTCCCCGCCTCACGTGGGATCACAGAATACGCATCCTTAGTTTGGGATGTCACTCTGCCAGACTCTGGGGAAGTCTATCTCTCTCACTCCTCAGGCCTCTGTCCCGTGTTGTGTCCTCTTGAACCCGGGAGCCCCTAGGCTGACTGCGATCCTTCTCCCCCTGGGCTCTCTGCAGTCCCTGGGTTCTTCTCCTCCACTCTATGGTGCCCGGGACAGGACGTGCGTGCACGCACCCGCCTTTCAGCTCCTGTAATGGAGCCCAGGGCCTGGCACTCATCGTTAACAGGGAAGAAGGAAGAATAAGCAGATGGGAAATGCACCTTAAGGACAAGGTGGCTCCCCTCCCCCCATTTGTAAGTTTATTTATTTATTTGAGACAGTGCGAACAGGGGAGGGGCAGAAAAGGAGGGAGACAGAGAAATCCCAAGTAGGCTCCGCGCTGTCCATGCAGAGCCCGATGTGAGGCTTGAACTCACGAATCCATGAGATCCATGATCTGAGCAGAAACCAAGAGTCTGGGACTCATAGATGGAGCCGCCCCCCACGTTGGCTTTGACGTCTGACGTGCATTAGCGGAGGAGGGGGCATTTCTCCATAGACACTGAGCGAAAGACGACACTGGGGAGAGACACAGACACGGTGTGTGTAAAAAAAGACGGGTGCTGGAGGATTTAACCGGATTGTCCCAAAGCAGGAGGATAAAGAAAGAAGCAGATGACAGGCCGGAAGAATATTCTTGAGAAGCAGTGAGAGAAATAAAAGAAGGTGCCTCACTATTCTTCTGCCGCATAATCAGATCTCCAATTATCTGCGCTTGTGGCAGGTTTTAAAGACAATTCCTTGAGAGACTACACTGTCTCCAGGGCCAGTGAAATAAACCAGACAGCTCAGAACGCAGTTTCCTTATCTATGTTGTGTCAGGTTCCGAAGAGCTAATAGAAGAGAAAGTATGTTCATGCCACGCAAAGGGACGGCGGCGCCTTCCATGTCCACTGCAGGTGGCACTTACCCAGTTCATGCCTGGGAATGGCTCCGGCCACATGATTACAAATTTAAGTTTATTTGAAAGAAAGCAACTCTGTTTCTAATTCGATGAGGACGTAAACCTCCTAGCTTCAGAATATCGCTGCCCAACTTGCTCAGGTCGTAACTATTCTCTTTAAATGCCCTTCTGCACTCTGCCTTCCTCTGAGTCTTATTTAATGAAGGCGGCTCTCGGCATCCGACTGGAACCCACGCTTTCGCAGCGCTGGCGTGTACGGAGCAGGCGCTAGAACGAGTCCTGCGCCCCCCGCACCCCCCCATCTGCAGAACAGCCATTATCCCCTGGTCATTATTCCCATTGCTTCATGAAGAAGGAAGCGGGGCCTCAGAGAGGGAAAGCGGCTCTCCGAGTCACCGGGGCCCGACTGGCCGCGCCCACGCTGTGACCCGGCTCTGGCTCCGCACCCATGCAGTGGCTTCCCTGAGCCCCGCGCGCTCCAGAGCGGGCTGGAGGGTGACCCCCAAGGGTTCCGGGGGGAGGCGGTGCCGGCGCGATGTCGGCGGGGCTGGTTCTCAGCACATCGCTGCGATGCTGCTCAGACCACAATCGTGTGCTTAGACAACATTACGTAATAGTCAATATGCCGAGAAGGAACAGTGCCCCTCAGTCCGAGTCATTCAGAACACTCAGTCTGGCCTCTCACAATTGGCTCTGTCCGTCAGACTCAGACGAGGCTCTATTCTGAATTCTAATGAGGACGAGGCCCTCTGAATATTGAACCGCGGTCACAAAGATCCTGCTTTCATGCAGACGTCCCGATACAAGTAACAGATCGGAGAGTACGCGTAGGTACCCACGGAAAATACCAGTCTGCTCCGTGTTTGGAAGCAGGACAAAGACAGTATTGCTTTCGACTGGATGCAGTTTTGGGGGGTGGGGGGTGGGCAAGGAAAAGGGAGGAAGAGCCGCCCAAAGATCTCGGTAAAATTTTTGCAGCCCGGGCTCCTGAGTGAAAGGTTCACAAAGAGGTGCTTGAATCCTTTGTTACCAAGCGCCCAGACAAATTCATCACCAGGCCCTTCCGTGCGGCCGCCTCGCAGCTCGGGCCGTAGGAAGAACTGGAGATGCCTTCACTGCGGAAGCGCCTGTGACTTATATACGTATCAGGTCGGCAAGACAGACGCACTGAGGCAGGGAGACAGAAGGCCGTTTCATGGTCACGGTCTACTTCTGCACGTGACCTGATGGTGTGCCGGCCGGTGCCCCGGCTCACTCGAGCCCCCAGAGCTAAACAAACGGAGTGCGAAGTGAACAGTAACCCAGGGCCACCGAGGCCCTCCCTGAACTCCCACCCCCCAAACAGTGAAAACACACGCAGCTCGCAGCTCCCTGTGCGTGCCGGCTTTCGGGGAAACGATCGGTTGAGCCTTGTGTGTGAGAAGGGCCAGGGATCAACTCTGCTCTACGTCCCGAGGCTCCTGGAAGAAGCCCTCACTCCCCTCAAGACCTTCCTTCCTTCCTTCTGTAGAGAGAGAAGAGCACGAGCAGGAGAGGGACAGAGGGAGGGAGACAATCTCTGTGCTGGGCGTGGAGCCTAATGTGGGGCTCTATCCCACGGCCCCTAGACCAGGAACTGAGCTGAAATCAAGAGTTGGATGCTTAACCAAATGAGTCACCCTGGAGCCCCAAACCTTTCTTATGAAGACCCTAACGGAAGCTCCGAGGCTCCTGGATATACTGTAAACACCAGCTAACGCTGACGGAAAGGGAACTTGGTTTATTTACTTTTGTTTTCTGCCTGTCGCTTGGTTGATTCTCTTTGCTTCTACTGCTGCCAAATATGTCCCCTGGGTTTCGAATTTCAGGTTTTATTTTTTTTTCCTATGAGCTAGATTTTGGTCCTTCTTCAAATTTTCTGTTACTTTTTATAGTTTCCTAATTTCTGAAGATCCTTTCAAGCCTGTCATTTCTTTCATTAAATACAAGAAGCATAGTTAATTTTATCATCCGTGCCTGATAATTCTAATACTGCGAGTTGGTGCAGATTGATTTCTGTGGTCTGTGGCTGGTTCAGGCTCGTGTTGTGTTGTCTCGTGTCTGCTAGATTTTTTTTTTCCAGTATTTGTCATTTTTTTAATGTTTTTGTTTTTGTTTTGTTTTGTTTTTGAGAGACAGAGAGGGGAGGGTCAGCAGGGGAGGGTCAGAGAGAGAGGGAGACACAGAATCTGAAGCAGGCTCCAGGCTCTGAGCTGTCAGCACAGAGAGCCTGACACGGGGCTCTAACCCACGAACTGTGAGATCATGACCTGAGTCGAAGTCAGACGCTTAACTGACTGAGCCACCCAGGCATCCCTACCATTTTTTAAAATTTATTTATTTTTGAGAGACAGAGAGAGAGAGAGAGAGAGAGAGAGAAAACAAGTGGGGGAGGGGCAGAGAGAGAATGAGACCCAGAATCCAGAGCAGGCTCCAGGCTCCGAGCTACAAGGGCTCTGTCTGTGCTGACAGCTCAGAGCCTGACGTGGGGCTCGAACTCACAAACCATGAGATCATGATCTGAGCCAACATCAGATGCCCCTGGAAGGTTATCTTCGACTGTGTGCCGGTCACCGCCCCGAAAATTTTGGTTTGGGTTGATAAATACACCCTCCTCCAGACGTGCGTTTCATTGTTTTTATCAGGCGCCTGTTGCTCTAGCACATGAATCTGCTCCAAACCAAATACCGGGGATGGGGTCCCCCAGCCCCTGCTGAGTACAGATGCCCATGATGCCAACCCTTCTGTGCCCACAGCTTGTCAGGGACTGCGGTTTTGTCCTTGTCCAGTCTTCTCGGTGCCAAGGGCACCTGACTTCTGGTTCACTTTTACTCTGAGGGTGTAGCTCTTTGGGGACTCGCTTCAGTGGGGGAAGGGTCCCCTGTTACACCTCTCAACTGGGGTGGGTCCAGGACTGTAGCTTCTACCCCACTCGCCTGCCTCTCTCGCCATAGAAATCCCTGACTCCTGCCCGCAGATGGGCTTCATCGGGAAAACAGTCAAGACTGCTCGACAGTACTAAGAGCTGAAGGACTGGAAGCAAAACAAAAGGACAGGTTCAGACGGTGGTCCCTTGAAAAATGAGACACTGAATTACTATTTGATTCAACTATGTGACTTCCGAGCAGGACCCGAACTGATGCTTGTAAGCCTACATTCACAGTGACCCATTCACCACAAGAGCCAAATGTCCACTGACAGACAAAAGGTGTTGTGTACACACACACGTACACACACACACACACACACACACACACACACACACTGGAATACCATTCAGCCTAAAAAAGGAAGGGATTCGTGACACACACTAGAGCAGAGCGGACTACTGAAGACGTTATGCTGAGTGAAATAAGCCACACACGAAAGGATAAATCCTATATGAATTTTCTCATATGAGGCGCCTGGCGGCATCAAATTCACAGGAGAAGAAAGTAGAATGGTGGCTAATGGGGGCCAGTGGAGAAGAATGGGGGTTAGTGCTGAATGGGGACAGCGACAGCTGGGGAGGATGAAAAAGCTCTGGAGACGGACGACGGAGACGCTGCAGGACAACGTGAACGTAGTTATTAACGCCGCAGACCTGCGCCCTTAAAAATGGTTACCATGGCAACTTTTGTGTTATGTACAGTTTTCCATAATAAAAAAGGTTTTCTTAAGTTAGGTTGGTTTTGGCAAAGCTGTTAGACCCACTCAGTAAATTCCACAGGGGTCATAATTCCAAACAAGCTCTGTGCTGATCCGTGGAAGACCCAGAAGTTAACTGCAGGTGTCATTAAAGAGTCTGGCCCGTCTAGAGTGTTGGAGGCTACAGGATACACCTTGATCAGAATGCAGACACTAGCGCTGCTTGCCAGCAAACACAGGTATCATTACAGACTTCCCTACAAAAAATGTAAACGCAACAAATTTTCCTTTTAAGGTATGGGGCATCGGAAATGCCGTAAGGTCAGTTATTTGGGTGTGGATCTACACTACTTATGACACTGCTTAGCAAATACCAGGGGAAAATATTGACGGGATAAGAGAAAGAATTCTCTTTAAACTATTTCCACTGAAAGAATAAAGAAATGTCTACCTATTTAACAGTGCTGTACTATCGGACTTCTCCTTTCAGAGTCCCTAAGTATATGGTTTACCTAACACAGGTTTGACCTGTGCAAGTTGACTTATGCGTGGATTTTTCTCAAAACTACGTGCAGTACTGTAAATGTACTTTCTCTTCCTTATGAGTTTAACGTCTTCTCTAGCATACGTTACTGTGAGAATACAGCACATGATACGTGTAACATAAAAATATGTGTGAACTGTTTATGTTATCCGTAAGGCTCCTGGTCAACAGTAGGCTATTAGTTGTTAAGTTCTAGGGGGGAGTCAAAAGTTATATGCAGGGGGCGCCTGGGAGGCTCCGTCAGCTAAGCATCTGACTTCAGGTCAGGTCATGATCTCACAGTGCGTGAGTTCAAGCCCTGAATCATGCTCTCTGCCATCAGCAGAGCCTGCTTCAGATTCTCGGGTTCCCTTCTCTCTCTGCCCCTTCCCTGCTTGTGCTGTCTCCTTCGAAATAAACAAACTTAAAAAAAAAAGTATATGCAGATTTCTGCCTGCACATGGGGTCAACATGCCAACCTCCACATTCTTCCAGTACCAACCACAACTCTGTTACGGATTATATATAACTAAGTATAAATGACGCGTGAGATAGATTTACACTTAACTTATTTTAAAAATACCAAGATTTAAAAACATGCATTTTAGTGATTATGGGAGTCTCTAAATTTCTTCTACTAAAATAACAGAGTTCAAGTCAGAAGATTTTATGCGCATTTCTGGGTATAAACACCAACACTAAGCAATGCCGTAAAATAAGAACCTGGCAGCATGAGGAACACATCCCTTTACAACTTCATGAGGAACGTGTGCTGAGGGCCACTGCTTCGCAAACACAGACGGCTCACACACACGGCCACTCCAAACCAACAGGAGCTTCGTGAATGCTTTGCACATCAAAGAGACTTCAAGAGAGCTGTCCCTGAGTCGGGATGCGTGTTCCTACTTTAGAGACGGTAGCTGACACTTGCTCCCAGCTCGCTATGGGCCAATATAGCACTAAGTGCTACGAACCCGTGTCTACGTATACATCTGCATCTACATAAACCTGTATCTACGTGTATATCCGTATCTACATCATCTGTAACTAAACCTGTATCTTTGTCTTTATCTGTATTAATTCATTTATTCCTCACAAAATGCTCTCAGGTATATACCATCAGCATTCCCATGTCCAAGATGGGAAAACAAGGCAAAGGGGAACGTGGGCTTCTCCAAGGTCACACAGCTGGTGGGGGGCGGCGCCGGGAGGCAAGTCCAGGCTCTGGGGCCCCTCCGTGTAAACACGGACAGTCAGGGAAGATGGCCAGCACTAGATACTTCGGCTGTTCTACACGGTTTAATGTTGATAACCAGGTTTTCACAGGTGAGGAAACTGAGGCCTGGCAACACTAGGTTTCTACAGAGATCAGGGCAGTTAGAGGTGGAGGTGGGAGGAAACCCGCCCCGCCCCGTGTCTGAAGCTTCAGGATCTGGGGCCGGACAAAGTCCCCGTGGAGAGAAGTCACACGAGAAGGTTGGTAAAAAGCAAGGACGTGCTGCCTTCGTAGGGGACAGAAACACAGGGTGGCTGCTATCGGGTGGGTGAGAATTCGGGGCTGGGGAGAAGAGACACGCGATCACGGGGGAGTAGGGCGGTCCCTAGGGCCCGTGGCTGCTGCCCTCAGGCACCCTGTTGTCCCGACCTCCGTCGAACCGGCACACCAGGTGGAGAAGGGAATGCCTCTCGGGCTGTACATCGCCGGCGACCCTCGCACAGAGGGTCCTCATTCTAAAACCGGGTACGGATCAGAGGGACCCATTACAGATCCTTTCATAGCGAAAGGGCTAAGTCGCAAACCGTGTGTTCTGATCACCAGGGTTCTGAGTGCTATTATACTTTCGTTTATAATAAAGGTTTTGGCTCTATAAACCTGGGCACCTTTGCCGGATGAAGTACCCAGCAGCAATCGCGTTGGTCGGTCCTACTACCACAGCCATTTATCATCACTTACCTCCGGGTGAAGCACCATGCACAGGCAACGCAGAATTCAACCCTCACAGAAATCGGCATCGGAACTTCAGAAGAATAGCATGTACTCATGTTGGCATCGCTTGCCATCCTTGCGAAATAATGACCATCCATTCTGGCCCTACTTCATCAGAATCCCTAGGGCAGGGCCAGCGGGTCAGTGTTTCGAGAGCCACGCCAAGTGATTCCTGACTCGGCATGGACAGCCCCACTTGGCGCACGAGGAACTACGCAGTGAAGTGACTGCCAAAGATGAACGTCACTAAATACAGGGTGTGAACTCAACCAGACTTCAGAGTCTGGGCCCTTAACTCCTCTGGAGTTTCAAGTTTCAACCATCAAGCTTACGACTAGAGAAAAGGCACAAAGTCAGCAAGCTTGCCTCCAACCCCCACGATGATCTACCAGCAGTGATCTGCCTACTGTCCCACGATTTCCCAAACTGGTGTTCTCTGTAAGCACACAGAGACAGTTCCTATTTTGAATTAAAAAAAAAATTAAGGGTGCATTATACTTCTACGCTCGTAATCACTCACTTCATTTTCACAAGACTTGGGTCGCTCTGAGTGATTTCAATGCCTCATCAAAAAGGACTGTTTGCAACAAAAGAGCAACCAAATCCCTGTGGTGATTAGACAAACGGAGGCAACTGAAAGCAGAGGAAATGCACAAGTGATGACGGGAGGCAGAACCGCAAAAGCAGAGATGCTTTACCGCAAGATGTTGACTTTCTGTCCACGAGGTTTATACGCCTGGTCTCTGTGCGGAGCTTCCCGTCTGTGTTCTCCACCAGGTTGGCGAGGTCGTCAATTATCTCTAGAAAGGAAGACAGAGATGCATGTGAAGACTCTGGAAGTAGCCAGGCTCACGTCGAAGTATCCCAGCGGGGGCTGGCCTCCCCACTCACAATTCTCTCACGTGCAGCGAGCGGTAAGGTAAGAGCTCATGTATGTTCTTTGGAAACTGCAGTTGTGATTCATAAAAGGTGGCGGTGGTGGAGCAGGGCTAGGGGAGTGTGGTGAAGGAAAAATCTGATTTAACGCCAAGTCCGGGACACAGAGGAGGAATGACAGAAGTTCAGGGGAAGGAAAGCAGGACCCAGCAAAGGTACGCCTGGCCAAGCAGTCCTGCCACCATAAAGCCGGCGGATGGACTACAGGAGAAAACTTCTTGTTTCTTAAGTTTTGTATTCTAATTATTTTCTTGCATGTGTTTCTTTGGCGGAAAGAGTATGAGAGGGTCCTTCCGCTTGATGATGAAATCTAGCCAACCAGGGGGTGGAAAGAAATAAAGAACTCTAGGACGGGGAAGCCAGAGACCACGACCTAAGAGACACTGGAGAGAGCTGGAGATGTCTAAATACTGAGCCGGGAATCAGCAGATACATGGACTGTGTTACAAATAGATAAATGTTGTAAACAGTGACGATGTAATTATAACCGAAATCAGGACGCAGTTGGGAAGCTGGGTGGCGGGAGAAAGGTGGAATGAATATGAAGGTGTTAATCTCTCCATCGTGCACAGCGGAGTCCCATCAGGCTACCAAAAAGTAAAACATATAGAGACCTATGGCTTTTCAAAATCACCGAAGTTTCAGCATTTTATGTAGGTTTTTTTTTTTGTTAACCTTAGATGGATCTTTTAGTAATTAACATGTCTTGTAAAGAATCCTTTATGTGAAGTTGAGCTTTTAAATTAAAAAAAAATTTTTTTTAATATTTATTTATTTCTGAGAGAGAGAGAAAAACACACAGAGAGACAGAGAGGAAGACACAGAATCTGAAGCAGGCTCCAGGCTCTGAGCTGTCAGCACAGAGGCTGATGTGGGGCTCAAACCCACGAACCATGAGATGGTGACCTGAGCCAAAGTCAGACGCTCAACCGACTGAGCCCTCCAGGAACCTCTAATCCTCTTCCTTCAAAATTGAATTAGAGCTGATACTGTGCTAATCTCCTTAAAGTGAAATTAAGCTCTCCGCAACACTTAAACTGGCATATATAGCAAGATCCTAATGATGTAAAATTATTTCTAGCCACCCTTTCATACGGACAAACCTACAAGGACATATCTGGATGATGTTAACCTAATGTGGAGAATGATTATTTCTGGGAGATATCTCCCTTGTGTTTTCTGAATTGTTTGAATTTCTTCTAATGAGCACATAGTACTTTTTCAATTTAGGGTCCCTTTCCTCCCTCTTTCCCTCCCTTCCTTCTTTTTTTTTCTCTTTTAAGTGACTGCTTTAGAGATCCGTTGTCCAATATGAGTCACTGCTTCTGCTAACAAATTAAATAGAACAAGGTAATCAAAGAAAGTTTCCAGAATGATGCTGGAGCTGCGTTTTAATTTTTGTTTGTTTGTTTATTTAGACAGTTTGAGAGAGAGAGAAATTGAGGGAGAGAGAGAAAAGTGGAGGGAGAGAGCCAGCATGAGCAGGGGCGGGGCAGAGAAAGGGAGAGAGGGAGACTCAAGCAGACTCCACACAGTCAGCACAGAGCCCAATGCAGGGTTTGATCTCGTGAACCAGGAGATCATGACCTGAGTTGAAATCAAGAGTTGACTGCTCAAATGACTGAGCCCCCAGGTGCCCCTGGAGCTGAGTTTTAAAGGCTGTGTGCATAACGAAGAATGAAGAGAGCGCTCCCCCGGGAAGCACAGCACGAGGAAGGCACAGAAGAGGCGCCGCTGGCTCTCCTGGGCTCCCGCAGCCCTTCCCGCAAGCTCTGTGTCCTTACAGACTCACGTTTCGTATTCTGATTATTTGCTTGCCTGCCTTTCTTTTGTGGACAGAATAGGACAGAGACTCGCTTTTGTTCACTGGTCTACCTGTCATGCCCAGGGGAGTGTCTCGTACACAGCCAGATAAAATAAATACAAAGCGATAAAGGCAACGAATGGATGGAGCCCAAAAGAGAGCTGTATTTCAAAGCGCTTTTATGGGTCTTAGACCAGCAGATCTGAGCCAAATCTGTCAAATACCATCTATATTCGGGCTGCTCAGAACACTTTTCACTACCATTGAACGATGCATTTGTGGGGGGTTGTTTGTTTTTAAGTTTATTTATTTATTTTGAGAGAGAGAGAGAGAGAAAAGGAAGAGAGACAGGGAAAGAGAGAATCCCAAGCAGGTTCCATGCACTGTGCACATGGTGCTGAGCCTGACGTGAGGCTCGAACTCATAAACCGTGAGATCATGACAGGAGCCAAAACCAAGAGCTGGACACTCAACCAACTGAGCCACTCAGGCGCCCCAACAATGCCCTTGTGACTCTCTGTTCAGTGACATTCTCCCAGTTTTCCTTCCATCTGTCTCCAAGCTCTGCATGGGGTGTCTTCTCCCTCATAAATGCTGGCAGGCCTACCCCCCTGCATAGATTTTTCTATAATATTACCATGGCGATTTTATGTACCTTTCAGTTTCCTTGACATGTAAATTAAAACCTGAAAATCTCTGCTCTCCAGAGCTCTCCAAAACCCTTGACCCAGGGAGCCAAGTGTCCACGGCTTATCTGTACCTTGAAATTCCTACAAATACCTGAGTCTCAGGATCTCTTAACTGAACTCTTCCTCTTCCCCTACGCCTGACTCCCCGCCTGCATTCCCTGTCCCCATCAACGGCACCAACGCTCACTTGCTGGCCCTGCTAGAAATCTTCAGTCACCCAGCCTCCCCCTCCCCCGGACATGCCCCTTGAAGCCTCTCGACCTGGCCCTGCCTCCCGGATCTCTCAGTCCTATGCTTTCTCTTCAACTCTGCTACTAACATCTCACAAAGTTGCACCAGTGTTTCTAGAACAATGCTCAAACTTATCTTCCCGTTTCTAGTTCTGCATCTTCTCAATCCCTCTTCCACACTGTAGCCAGGGACGCATTTTAATTTTTTCACGTTTTAACTAGTTAAGACTTAAATTTAAAGCCATGTGTGGGTGGTGATTACTATATCAAACAACGTATCTCTAAAGCAATCATTAAAAAAAAAAAAAGAAAACCAATCACCAATATATATGGATTTAAAAATACAGAGGGAGGGGCACCTGGGTGGCTTAGTCGGTTGAGCATCCAACTCTTGCTTTTGGCTCAGGTCATGATCCTAGGGTCGTGGGATCAAGCCCTGCGTCGGGCTCCGTGCTTGGTAGGTGCCATGACAGAAGACCCCTGACCAAATTAGGAGGAAAAGGCACAAACCCCTGTACCTCCCCCAAAGTGATGAATATTCCACCCCGTGGTAAGAACTGTCAATAAAAAATAGAAACCCAACCCCCAGCGCTCACCAACTTTCACATCTCAAGAGTGTGTTTTTCGCTTTAAAAAGCCTTCCTGCTCATGCCACTTGCCCATGTTGTGTTTGTCCTTGAATTTTTTCTCTAACAAGACCAAGACCTTCCAGCAATACCCACGGGCTGGGCTGGGTTGAGGCCCCTGGGGCCCTGGGTCTCCCCAGTCCACCCAGCGACACTTAGAAATACATCTAACAAAAGGTGTGCAAGACTTGTACGCTGAAAACTATAAACCACCACTTATGGCTGAGAAATGAAAGAAATGGGAGAGCCGTGCTATATTTGTGGGTTGAAAGGACTCAGTGTTTTAAAGGTATCTGTTGTCTCTCAATTGATCTATAGATTCAATGTAGTCCCAGTCAAAATCCTGGGAGGTTTTTCACTCATATGTGGAATTTAAGAAACAAAACAAATGAACAAAGGGAAAAAAGAGAGAGAGAGACAAGCCAAGAAACAGACTCTTAGCTGTAGAGAACATACTGATGGTTCCCAGAGGGGAGGCGGGTGGGGGATGGGTGCAACAGGAGATGGGGGTCAAGGAGGCCACTTGCCGTGTGGGGCACTGGGTGACTGTGCAAGTGCCCCACACGGCACTATACTGTACGCCTGAAATTAGTATTACACTCTACGTGGACTAGGATGGAATTAAAAATACAAATTCATTAATTCATTTAAAAAATCCTGGCATTAAAAAAAATAATAACACTGACAAGCCATGATACATGGAAAAGCAAATGGCTTAAAACAGCCAAAACAGTCTTGTCCAAAAAAGTTGGAGGTAATATATGACCAAGACCCCAGATTCACTATAAATATATGAACTGGCATCAGGACAAGACAGAGTCCAGAGATAGGCCTGTGTGTGTGCGTGAGTGTGTGCATGTGCGTGTGTGTGGACTCAATTCTCAACATAAGTATCAACAAGTCAAATATGAAAAGAAAAGTCTTTTCAACCAATGATACTGAAATCATGGAGTGCCCGTAGGAGGCAATGAAAACAATCCTGAGTCCCCCGCCATATGCAAAACATTAATTTGAGATGGCTCATCGGTCTAACCTTTAACTCTAGAAGTGCAAAGCTTCTAGAAGGGAAAACACAGGACAATTTGTTCATAACCTCGGTTAGGCAGAGATTTCTTGGATAGGACATGAAAAGAAACTGGTCAACGGGAATCCATCAAAAATTTCTGTTCATCCAGGGGCGCCTGGGTGGCTCAGTGGGTTGAGCGCCTGGCTCCTGATTTCAGCTCAGGTCGTGATCTCATGACTCCTGGGATGGAGCCAAGTTGGGCTCTGCAGTGATTGCTCGGAGCCTGGCTGGGACCCTCGCTCTCCCTCTCTTTCTGCCCCACTCATGCACTCTCTAAATAAATAAATGAATAAATAAATAAGTGAAAGTTTCTGCTCAAAAACACCATGACAAAAATGAACGAACAACACAAAGACTGGCGAATATTTGCAGGACATACGACTCACCAACTATCCGCATCTAGAGGACGTAAAGAACACCTACATATCAATAACGAAACAGACAACCAACCTAACTTTAAAATAGGCAAAAGACTTGAACAGGTATTTTGTGAAAAAAGACACACAAATGGCCAATAAGCACGTGAAACGGAGCTCAACATTATCAGTCATCAGGGAAATGCAAATTTAAATCACAATAAGATTCTACTTCACACCCACGAGAATCTAAAATTAAAGACTGACGGTGCTCACTGTTGGGGATGACTTGGCACAAAGGTAAGTGTGGAAGTGTTTGTCAGTTCCCATCAAGTTCACCATATATCTAACTCATGACCCAGAAATTTCACTCCTGCATATTTACCAAACAGAAACAAAAATAAATTTCTTGGGGTGCCTGGGTGGCTCAGTCAGCTGAGGAATGGACTCCTGGCGCCGGCTCCAGTCATGATCTCCAGGTTCACGGGGTCCAGCCCCTCACTGGGCTCTGCCCTGGCAGCGCTGAGCCGGATTCTCTCTCTCCCTCTCTCTCTGCCCTTCCCTGCTGCTGCCTGTGCCCAAGTGCTCTCTTTCTCTCAAAATAAATAAATAAACTTAAACAACGAAACATATTTTTCAAAAAGACCTGCCAAAAAAAAAAAAAAACATAGCAGCCTCGTTAATTAGAACCCAAAGCAGAAGCGATTCAAACATCCATCACTCGGAGAACGGTAAACAGACGTGTATGTAAGCTCATCTGGAGAATGGAAGACTACTCAGCAATAAAAACAACAGCTACTTATCAAAGCGACAACCAGATAAATCTCAAAAGCATTCTGTTGGCTAAAATAAGAAAATTAAAGTTAATAGGTATGTCATGATTCTACTTACGTCAAGTGTAAGAATAAGCCAAATCTACTGAGTAGAAATCAGAAAGCAGCTGCCCCTGGGGTGGTGGGGTGCGCCACTCCAACGGGACACGAGGGAGTTTCCTGGGGTGACTGAAAGATTCTAAATGATGACACAACTGTATACAGTTGTTAAAGTTGACAGAAGTAAATACTGAAGATCTGTGTATTTTGTTGTGTATGAACTAAACCAGGGGCGCCTGGGCGGCTCAGCTGGTTCAGCGTCGGACCCTTGATTTCGGCTCAGGCCATGATCTCACAGTGAGTTCGTGAGATGGAGCCCTAAGGTCGGGCTCTGCGCTGACGGTGAAGAGCCTGCTTGGGCTTCTCTGTCTCCCTCTCTCTCCTGCCCCTCCCCTGCTCATTCTTTCTCTTTCTCAAAATAGATAAATAAACTAAAAAAAAACATAAACCAGAAAAAAATTATGTTGACAATATCCAAGATTTTCCGGGAAGGCCGGCAGGCACACGTTCTGGAAAGGCAGAATAACAAAATGGCGGCGCCCCAGAGGGCACGTGACCCGGTCGCGGCCCCTCCCCTTTTCTCCAGCAGCCCTGGCAGCAGGCTGAGTAACCATTTGTGGAATGTTCCCAGCGACTGGGGACGCGGGAACTCCTGAGCAAATCGCGTCCACGGCGGAGCCAGAGGGTGGCTCTCACCATGATGAGCTTCTACCTGCTGAGCCGAAAACCTGCCTGCATTCGTGGCCCGCCATGGTTCTTTCCAGAACCCAACACCAGCGTTCCTTCTTCGACCGGGCACTTCCCCTCTCCCTCCTGAATCTTCTCTTCGGTGATGAAGACACTTAGCTGGACACTCTGGCGGATCCGCAGAGGAAGCGGTTTCAGTATCCTGTGACATCGGACGCTTTGGGCACAATGCTCGTCCTGCAATATGATGGGCGGGCTGGACGTGCCGCTTTGGTTTTGCTCTGTCAGCCCAGAACCCAGGTGGGCTTATCTACGGGCCCATACATAAAAGCCATTTTTTTTAAGTCTATTTATTTATTTGAGAGAGAGGGAGAGAGCGAGCATGAGAGCAAGAGTGCGCACAAGCAGGGGAGGGGCAGAGAGAGAGGGAGACACAGAATCCCAAACAGGCTCCAGGCTCCAAGCTGTCAGCACAGAGCCCAGAGTGGGGCTCCAACCCATGGACCATGAGGCCATGACCTGAGCTGACGTCAGATGCTTAACTGGGTTTCTAGATAGATCCCTTTTAAACTTTATAAATATTTACAACTGAGAGGTAAATCAAGACTTTGTATGTAGCAGATTAGCTCAACCAAGATCAGTAGTCAACGCTGAGGGCGTTAATTTTTTTTTAATTTTATTCATTTATTTATTTCTTTAGTAATCTCTGTACCCAGAGTGGGGCTCGTGCTCACGACCCCAAGATCAAGAGCCGCACACTCTTCCCACTGAGCTGGCTGGGTGCCCAGGGAGGGTTCACGTTGTTAATCTGAGACCAAACACCAAGGTTTTCACTGCGTCGCTAAACCTCTTCTGATTACTGGTGTGTTGTTTGTTTGTCTACAAAACCAACTCTACTTTTTCTAAGCGACACGGTTATTTAATAGCAGTTTACAAAGGAAAGGGGGGCCGAACGACAAAGGTTGTCCCAACATCTGGGTCATCGCTTCTGTGTGTTCTCTTCTCCGGTTTGACATAAACATGTATTTTTACATAATTGCAACACAGAAGCCTTCTGCCCCGTTAACAGGAGCTCTTCTGTGCCCTTTCATGTTGCTACACGGTCTCCCTTCACAGTTATAATTTCTAATGGTTACAAAATATTCCTTCCATTAAATAAACATTCATTAAAAATAGCCCGTTGTTGGGGACTTAGGATGCTTCTCTATTTATACATAATGAGTCAATGAATTCTTTCCTCCATTATCATTTTCTTCCTTTTGTCTCATTTCCTTAAGTTAACACCCTGGGGTTCGGAAGGCTGGCTGCATGGACTTTGAATCACACGGTCTCATCGGTTTTTGAAAGGCTGATACTGCCACGGTGGGCTCACCCCACTTTGTCCCAGCTGCTCTGAGCTCCCCGGATTTCCGGGGCGGGGGACCCCAGGGGGAATTCCCACCCGAAGCCCGCAAGCCGGGAAGTCCCCCAACTCCAGTCTCCTGCCCGCGAATTAAACACAGGTTTCTGGGCCTAAGTTGAGAGAGGACCGGCTGCCGCTTGCAGACTCCAGACGGTCCCAGCCTCTTGAGAGAAACTGATCTTTTGCTTCCCGGTTAACCATCTGCGCTGGGTTCTGAGAAGGAGACGGTATTTCCACGGTGTGTTGACTTGGGACACCGCGTGCCGGTGCAACACGGAGCGGAACACCGGTCAGAGCAAAGGGGGCACAAAACTGACGGAATCAAAAATGGTAAGAAATACATGGTGTCCAACTATCTGATTCCAATTATACGTGTCATTTCTTCCCGTTCTCAACGGCGCCGCCCACACATCTTACGTAAAGGCCGACCACGCGCTGTGTGTTTCCAGGTTAACTCTGGTCCCTTTTTTTTGTGCTCACAGCGCGGCTGGCGGTTGTGAGGTCATTCGGTTTCTGTGCCTCTATGTTGCTAATAACATTTGAAGAGAAATGTTAGGACAAACCAAGAGTGAATACAGAGCTTTTCTTGAGGGTATTTGTTTAACTCCCTCTTTTCCCAATAACGGAAATTTTAAATTGGGGGCGGGGGTGTGTGTGACCTCTAACAATACTGTGCACCAGGCAGAGATGTCACAGATGTAACAGAAATCAGGACACGAAGAGAAGAGCCATGTGTGACTCCGCAAAGGAGAAGCAATGACACTGATGGCACCCCGCGGCAGGGCAGCTGGTAGGGGACTGCCACGCACCTGAGCTGAGCCTGCGGGACGTGCCCAGGCTTCGGGTCCTTGGAGAAATCCCCGTGGCCGCGCCTGCTCACATAAGCAGGGGCAGGTGAACGAGCCTGGGCAGCAAGCCAGGCTCCCTGCCTCCTTCTTCCCCACCACCAACCAAGGCCTTCCATTCTTCCCTCTTCTGGGCCCAAAACTGCGCAGCAAAAGCCTACCTCAGCCTCCGGAACCCTCCCTACTTCTACCAGCAGACAGACACTGACCTCCACGTCTGAAGAGCGACCGACAGGGAGCAGGTACAAAGAAAGAGCCCAAAATGAGGGAGTGCCCTCTCCCTCCCTCATCTTGTCTCCCCAAGAAAAGACCATTCCTTCCAGAAAAGGAGAAACCTTGGGAAAGCGGTTTCTTTTCTTAAACACAAGATTCAAGAGGACCGTAGGTGAGCGCCGCTGGAACACACAGCCACGGCAAGGGGACAACTTCGGGTTACTGGACACGCTGCATCCAGACGGAATCACAACTGTCAAATTAACCACCACGGCGAGGGCACAGATTAAGCCGGCTGTAAGGTGAATAGGAGACTTAGACAGCAGGTCTGAATGATCTCCCGGAAGTCAGAGAAAAATGGCAGAGGGGACAAAATATGGGAGGGAAAGACCCAAAAGACAGGGATAAAGATCCAGGAAAACAAGACAGAGGAACAAGGACCAAATAATGATGAGGGGCCGGAGGGGGGGGCCTCCATCCGTTAACCGCCAACTTCGGCTCAGGCCACGATCTCACAGTTTGTGGGTTCGAGCCCCGCATCTGGCTCCGTGCTGACAGCTCGGAGCCTGGAACTTGCCTCGGATTCTGTGTCTCCCTCTCTCTCTGTCCCTCCCCTGCTCATGCTCTGTGTCTCTCTCAGAAATAAATCAACATTTAATTAATTAAATAATTAAAAACAATGAATTTTCCTTGAGCTGAAAAAAAGTTGTAGTCTTCCTATTTAAAAAACTCACTGAGCTCTGACCAACATTCTTCAAAAGGGTCAGAAAATACCTCACGAAATTTCTGGAGTTCAGGAAAAATAATTCCGAGGCACTCAAATAGTAGGCAGAGAAGATTACCAGCTTCGGAAATGGAGAAAATTCAAGAAAATTAAACTGGCATCAGGCTGTTCCTGTAAAACATGGGCTATTTTAAGGCATGAGGGGCAAGGGCTGTGACCTACAGATTCAGAATCCAGCCGCGCGGCGGCAGAGGCTCACGGGGAGGAGGCAGACGAGACCTGCTAAGGAATCAGGTGGCGCTCACTCCCTGGGCCAGTTACTGCAGGAAACGGGAGCTCAAACCCAAACACAAGTATAAAGTATGCGTCAGTGATTCCGAGGGCGTCGTACGAAGGTAACCACTCACGCCTTTGGGGGCCCTGCGCCACCCCAGGCCCTGGCCAAGTTCCACCCAGCGACCCTCAGTCCTACTCTGGCCCACTCTTCCCGGGTGGCAGCGATGCCCGGGATGCCCTTCGGGGCATCAGACAACCTGCCTGAATCCTTCCCTGCCTGCCCCCTCTCACCCCAGGGCATCGCTCAAGCACCCGAGCTGCCCAAAACTTCTGTTTCAAAACTCCAGCCACACCATCGTCCTCTATTTCTCCTTGACGAACACACCACAGCCCTCGGAGACTTCTGTCAGCCGTTCTAGCTCCAAACTGCCCAAGCATAAATCGGCGGCAGAAAGACGGGCCATGTGGAGTAAATCACATGTGCAAAATCAGAGTCAGGTGAAGAGGGCTGAAGGGCGGAGTCCGTCTGCCCGAGGCTGCACTAACCTTCTCTGCCTGGGGGTGTGATCCATACCGCTAGCTTCTTTGTAGAACAGAAGCGTGCGGAAGTATCCAGAGCTGGAGAAAAATATAACTGAATGGTGTGCAGAAACGGATGGTTGTACGTCATGTGTGTCTACGTGCTTACGTGTGGATGCTTTTATGTTTATGTGTACATGTGTGTATCTCTCTGTTTCTATCTACAGAGACAGGTACATATATACCTACATACATGTGTCTTCGAAGATACGATAGTTTACGTATCATTTTTCTAAACCAGAATGGTACATGTATCTTAGAAAAACATTTGCTTTATTTATGTATTTATATGTTTATTGGTTTATTTGAGAGGGAGTGTGTGTGTGTGTGTGTGTGTGTGTGCATATGTGTGAGTAGGGAGAGGAGCAGAGAGAGAGAGAGAGAGAGAGGCTCAGCGCAGAGCCCAACACGGGGCTCGATCTCATGACCCTGGGATCATGACTGAGGCAAAATCAAGAATTGGACGCTCAACAGACTGATCCATCCAGGTGCCCCAGAAAAAACATTTTAGAGACAATATGAATGAATGCCGGAGAAACACCTGGAAGAAAAGGTGATTAAAAGACACCGCCGGGGCAGCCGAGGAAACTTAAATATGGGCTTCACGTTAAGCAGTAACGCCACGTGAACGCTGGGTTTCTTGGCTGTGATCATGACACCGTGGCTATGCAGGAGAACACGCTAATGCTTGGGAAATGCAGAGTGAGGTATTTACAAGACACACTCACCTGCCTTTCCTACGGTTTGCTGGAAAACAGAATACACAGAAAAGGACGATTACGGATGTAAAATGGTCACGACAGTGACTCTCGAGGAACCAGGTGTGTGGGAAGAACACACTCTCCTTGGCTGTAGGTTTGAGAAACTTATCTATTTTTAAATTAAAAATATTTTTAATGTTTTCATTTATTTTTGAGAGAAAGAGACACAGAGGGAGCAGGGGAAGGGCAAAGAGAGAGAGAGAGGGAGACACAGAATCGAAGGCAGGCTCCAGGCTCTGAGCTGTCAGCACAGAGCCCAACG
>PJEM01013996.1:0-37564 GCA_004023845.1 Helogale parvula
ATATGTCTGCATTCATAGGTCTAACAGGACAGACCTGGCAGGGGACCATGGGGAGAGGAAGGGGGAAAGAGAGCGGGGATGAGTGAGGGACACAGATCAAGGGAGACTCCTGAATACTGGAGATGAACCATGGACTGAAGGGAGAGGGGGAGGGGGGAGGGGCTGATGGTCATGGTGGGGTGCACTTGGGGGGAGAAGCACTGGGTGTTATATGGAAACCAATTTGACAATAAACTATTATAAAAAACATTTAAAAATATAATTTATTGTCAAATTGGCTTCCATACAACACCCAGTGCTCATCCCAACAAGAGCCCTCCTCAATGGTTTGGAATAACTAAACAGAAGATCTCACCCATTCTTTAAAGATTAAAGTGTGCAGCTTGGGGCAGGGAACTAAATTGCTCTGACTAATACAGGAGGAGAGTTTGAAATTTTAGGTTGACTGGGAACCTCGATGAAAGGAGAAATGTACCTTCAGACTAGGCACTGCACAACTGGAAGGAAGGGATTTCAGAAATCTCAGGATTGGAGCAAACTTTAAGGACTTAGGAAGGCAAACAATTATGGAGAGAAATTTTTTTAAAATCTATTTGCCATGAGGTAAACTAAACCTCCAGTGTTGCAAGCTGTATAAATACTATTATATTTACAATATCATTAATAGAGGACATTGCTCCCTAATGCTTTTCTATGAAGTTGGGTGGTGGGGGGAAACTTGAGAACTTGAGAGCATGTTCACTTCTGTCTGGGTTGGTGCAAGGGAGGGCAAAAGTAAGGACAGAGGAAATCCTGAGAACACTGGAAGTTAGCAAAATGCCTGGAAAAGTTCAAACTTTCCAAGATGTGAAATTAATGGGGTCAAAGCCAGGATATATCTATGGGTCAAAGCTGGACCAAGCTAATATCTAGCTACGTGGGGAGCAATTACATAGCTATTGTATAGCATATCTATAAGATATGCTAAAAGGTTGGCACTGAAAATGAGGAAGACCCAGAGAGGCCTTGAGGGATAAAACCAGTCCAGTTTAGTGTGAGATTTGTCTCACTGAGTGGATGGAGAGGGGGCTATGTGTTCGTTTTCTCATTTTGTCTCATGAGAAGCTTTTGTGATGGTTCTTCAGCTCTGTGATACAGACCTAGAACTCTGGGCTAGAGCATTTATTTTTAGTGCATAGTTGCCAAGCACAATGAGCTTCGAATAATAGAGGACTATCTTTCTTGTGAGAAATACAAATACATGCTTTGTATTCCATGACTGAGCTCAAGTTCAAGTTCATATGATAGTTTATCTTTTTGCTTATTCTGTAGTGTGGAACCCTTCTTCTGTTTATTTTCTCCCTCCAGAAGGATCTATTTCCCTCCATATGTCTACAAATCAGAGAGGGAAACAAGGTAAGACAAGCCTAGGGCTAGCCCCCAACATATATAGATTCTTGTTTTCCCTATTCCTCTTCCCAATTTACTGTATCAATGTGTGTGTACAGATAAACACCTATAGGAGGAACTCTCAGGAAAAACTAAAGCCTCAATCTTTGTAAAGAGACCAACTTGTCCTGGTTTACTCAGGATTTTATTGATTTTAGCACTGAAATTCCCACATCATGGGAAAATTCTCTCCTGAGCAAACTGGATGGTTTGTTCCAATACTTCTAGGAAAACAAGTTGGAATAGGGACATAAACATGCAGGACACAAGTTAGAGGTAGGGACTAGGTGGAGAAGGCATGTAGTGTAAACATGGTCTCCCTCTGATATCAATCATGATCTTGCTAAGACCCTTCAGACTATAGAAGAAAGCAGTCAGCCCTGATACCAATGACAAAGCCCATTGTGTGTGTGACTGCCTGGAGGCCAACAGGACCAGTCTAGAACTGAATAAAAGTAAAACAATGACTATGGAGGTGGGGGTTGTGCCCCCAGAGCCTCCAGAGAACAGCTGTGTGCCAGAGGTTGTGGGAGGTAAAGGTAGGAATTCCTTCAAGGGCCTATGGTTCTAGAGAGATAGCTAAGGCTGAAGGGTCCATTGGTCCTTAATCAAAATCAAGAAATCTCCTGAGAACCAGTGAGCTGGGAAGTTCCACCAAGTTAAATGGGTATCTGAGTCGTCTGAGAGCTTCAGTAACTGCAGAGTGCCCTTTACCCCCGGCACCAAGAATGTTGATAGTGCAAGATTTAGAGAAGCTGCTCTGATGACTGTTAGAACGAGTTGGGAGCTCAAATTGGAGATGAGGCTGCAGAATCATGCTCATGACAATCATTAAATTGCTTCTAATTCAGACAGTTTGCCCATGCCCATCACCTGAGTGTATGCACTCACTGTCTGGCTGCTTCCCACATCCCTGCAGGCCAGGAAGAGCCCCTGAACTGCAGGCTCAGGGAAGTCAGAAAAAGATAGGTTGTTTATTTCAGTGGGTTTATTCCATAAGCCAAGGAAAAGTTAGTCAAGTCCCTTGAAAAAGCTAAGTTAGCAAAAACCTCTGAGCAAAGACCAGGCACTGTTCATTCCAGACTGGTCTATCTGATTAGTGAGAAAACTGAAGATCTAGGGCCTATGCCAGGCCTGGGTCTGATCCCAGAGAAAAGATGGGGTTTGTGTATGCAGAAAAGTCAACAGGAGGAACTCCAGGACAAGTCAGAGCTTGGAACTGGACTTTTCTAGGCTAACAGGTCACCATCATTCTCCAAGCAGAACAAAGTGACCAGTTTTTACAGAGCCAACGTGGGACATACATCCATACCATACAAAAAATAAGTGACAATAGTTTAGTATATAGTAGTAATTATATGATGCATTATTACTTTAGCCATAAACATTATGGAAAATATGTGTTTAATTGAAATTATGTATTCTATCCAATTTGATATTTTGTTCCAATTAATGCTATTATTTAAACAAAATAACAATGTGACCAGTAGCATGTTTATATTTCTGTTCTATTATATAAAGCTTTATAACTGTTTATTGTATACTTACCTTTTGTAGGCTATATTATTATATATTCTTAAGATATATAAATTAAGGCCTATACTTATCTAAATATTTTAAAGGTTTTTATTTTGACTACCCAGTGCTCATTATGACAAGTGCACTACTTAATTTTCATCACCTATTTCACCCATCCCCCAATTCCACTCCTCTCAGGTAATCATCAGTTTGTTCTCTACAGTTAAGATTCTGTTTCTTGGTTCATCTCTTTTAATCTCTTTTTCTCCCCTTTGTTCTTTGTTTTGTCTCTTAAATTCCACATATGAATGAAATCATATAGCATTTGTCTCTCTGACTGACTTATTTTGCTTAGCATTGTACTCTCTAGCTCCATCCATGTCATTGAAAATGGCAAGATCTTATTCCCTTTTTATGACAGGGTAATATTTCACTGTATACATATACTACATCTTCCTTATCCATTCATCAACTGACAGACACTTGGTCTGCTTCATATCTTGGCTATTGTAAATAATGCTGCTGTAAACATAGAGGTGCATGTATCCCTTTGAATCAGTGTTTTCATATACTTTGGGCAAATACCCACTAATGCAATTGCTGTATCATAGAATGGTTCTATTTTAACTTTTTTGAGGAAACTCCATACTGTTTTACAGAGTGGCTGTACCAGTTTGCATTCCCACCAACAACATGAGGGTTCCTTTTTTTTTCAAATCCTCATCAATATCTGTTGTTTCTCGTATTGTTGATTTTAGCCATTCTGACAGGTGTGCGGTGATATCTCATCACGGTTTTGATTTGTATTGCCCTGATGTTGAGCATTTTTCATGTGTTTGTTTGCCATTTGGATGTCTTTTGAAAAATGTCTATTCATGTCTTCTGCTGATTTTTAAATCTGATTATTCATTTTTTGGGTTTTGAGTTTTATAAGTTCTTTATAGATTTTAGATACTAACTCTTTATCATATATGTCCTTTGCAATATCTTCTCCCATTCTTTAGGGTGTCTTTTAGTTTTGTTGATTATTTCCTTTGCTTTGCAGAAGCTTTTTATTTTGAAGTCCAAATAGCTTATTTTTGCTTTTGTTTCCCTTGCCTCAGGAGATATATTTAGGAAGAATTTGCCATGGTTAATGTCAAAAAGGTTAGTTACTGCTTGTACTCTCCCATAGGATTTCTATGGCTTCAGATCTTACATTTAGGTCTTTAATGCATTGTGAACTGATTTCTGTGTATGGTGTAAGATAGCGGTCCAGTTTCTTTCTTTTGCATGTGGCTCTTCAGTTTTCCCAATACTGTCTTTTTCCCAATGGATATTCATTCCTGCATTGTTAAAGATTAATTGACCATGTAGTTGCGAATTCATTTCTGGGTTTCTATTCTCTTCTATTAATTTGTGTGTCTACTTTTGTTTCAGTAACATACTGTTTGGATGGCCACAGCTTTGCAATATAAACTGAAGTCTAAAAAACTGGGATGACTCCAGCTTTGCTTTGCTTTTTCAAACTTGCTTTGGGGATTCAGGGTCTATTGTGCTTCCATACAAATTTTGGGATTGTTTGCTCTAGCTTTGTGAAAAATACTTTTGGTTTTTCATAAATTTTGCATTAAATATGTAGACTGCTTTGAAAGTATAAGCATTTTAACAATATTTGTTCTTCTAATACATGAGCATGGAATGTTTTCCCATTTCTTTGCATCTTCTTCAATTTCATTCATCAGTGTTTCATAGTCTTCGGAGTGCAGATCTTTCACCTTTTATTCCTAGGTATCTTATGTTTGGGGCGCAATTATAAACGGGTCTTGATTCCTTAATTTTTCTTTCTGCTGCTTTATTGGTGTAAGAAATTGCAACATGTTTCTGTGCATTGATTTTGTATTCTGCAACTTTACTGAATTCATATATCAGTTCTAGAATATTTTTTGGTGGAATTTTTTTGGGTTTTCTATATATAGTATCACGTTGTTCCCAAATAGTGAAAGTTTGACTTCTTTGCCTATTTAGATGTCTTTTATTTCTTTTTGTTGTTTGATTGCTGTGCCTAGGACTTCCCAGTACTATGTAAAATAACAGTGGTGAGAGTGGACATTTCTGTTTCTGATAATAGAAGAAATTGATATTAGCTGTAGGGTTTTTGTATGTATTTTATTATGTTGAGAAGTGTCACCTCTAAACCTACTTTGTTGAGGGTGTTTATCATGAATGGATATTATACTTTATTGAATGCTTTTTCTGCATCTATTGAAAGGATCATATGGTCCTTATCTTTTCCTGTATGAATGTGGCATATCACATTGACTGAATTGTGAATATTGAACCACCCTTACAACCTAGAAATAAATCTTACTTGATTGTGGTGAATGCCTTTTTTTGATGTATTGATTTGCTAGTATTCTGTTAATTTTTGCATCAATGTTCATCAGGGATTTTGGCCTGTAATTTCTTTTTTAGTGGGGTTTGCTTTTGGAATAAAGGTAATGCTGGTTTCATAGAATGAGTTTGGAAGTTTTTCTTCCATTTCTATTTTTTGGAATGGTTTAAGAAGAATGGGTATTAACTCTTCTTTAAATGTTTGGCAGAACTCCCCTGGGAACTTATCTGGCCCTGGACTTTTGTTTGTGGGGAGACTGTGATTACTGATTCCGTTTCTTTGCTGTTAATTGGTCTGTTCAAGTTTTCAAGTTCCTGTTTCAGTTTTGGTAGTTTATATGCTTCTAGAAATTTATCCATTTCTTCCAGGTTGTCCAACTTATTGGTATGTAGTTTTTCATAATAGTCTCTTCAATTATTTGTATTTCTTTGGTGTTAGTTATTGTTTCTCCTCTTTTATTTGTTATTATTTATTTGGGTCTTTTGTCTTTTCTTTTTGATAAATGCATCCAGAGGTTCGTTAATTTTATTAACCAGGCCCTGGTTTCACTGAACTTTTCTACTTTTTTTTTTTTTTTTAGTTTCCATATCATTTACTTTTATTTTAATCTTTATTATTTATTTACTTTGTCTGGTTTAAGTTTTGTTCTTTTTTTAGCTCCTTAGGTTGTATTGAGATTTCTCTTATTTGTTGAGGTAGGACTATATTGCTATAAAGTACCCTCCTAGGGCCACTTTTACTGAATCCCAGAGGTTTTGAACAGTTCCATTTTCATTTTCATATACTTTTGTATTCTTCTTTTATTTCCTGGTTGACCATTTCATTGTTTAGTAGAGTGCTATTTAGCCTCCATGTGGTCTTTCCAGATTTTTTCTTGTGATTGATTTCTAGTTTCATAGCATTGTTGTCAGAAAAGGTGGATGGTATAATTTCAATCTTTATATGCTCAATGAAGCCTGTTTTTTTTACCTAAAATGTGATGTATGCTGGATAACGTTTCATGTTTACTTAAAAAATGTGCATTCCACTCTTTTAAGATGGAATGTTCTGAATATATCTGTTAAGTCCATCTTGTCCAATGTGTTACTGAAAGCCATTGGTTTTTGCTGTTGTTGTTGTTGGTGGTGGTGGTAGTGATGATGATAATGATGATGATTTTTTCCGTTTAGATGTTCTGTCCATTGGTGTAAGTGTGTTAGTCCCCTACTATTACTATATTATTCTTAATTAGTTCCATTATTCTTGCTATTGATTGTTTTATATATTTAGGTGCTTTCAAATTGGGTGCATAAATATTTACAATTATTAGAGGGTTTTTTTTTTTTTTGGATTGTTCCCTTTACAGTTATATAGTGTCCTTCTGTATTTGTTACATCTTTATTTTAAAATATAGCTTGTTTGATATAAGTAGTGCCATTCTGGCTTTCTTTTGACATCCATTTGTATGATAAATATTCGTCTACCCCCTTACTTTTAATCTGTAGGTGTCTTTAAGTCTAGAATGAGTCTTTTGTAGATGGGTCTTGTTTTCTTATCCATTCTGACACCTCATGTCTTTGGTTGGTACATTTACATTTGCATTCAAAGTAATTATTGATGTATATGAAGTTAGTTCCATTTTATTACTTGTTTTTTGCTTGTTACTAAAGATTTTCTCTGATACTTTCTTCTTTCTCTTTCATGGTTTGCTGTTTTTCTTTAGTGATATATTGGGTTTCTTTCTCTTTATTCTCTGCATATGTATGAGTGGTTTTTGATTTGTAGTTATCATCAGACTTGGATAAAACATCTATATATATTAATCTATATTAAGTTGGTTATTCTTTAAGTTTTAACCCATTCTTTACACCATCTCATGTTTTTGGTGTCATATTTTACATCATTTTTTTTTTGTGAGTCACTTTCCCGATATTTTACAAAATTATTCGTTTTTACTGCCTTTGTGGTTTCTGCTTTCAGACTGTCACAATTGTTTTTACTTTTCACTCAAAGTACCCTCTTTAATATTTCTTGCAGTACTGTTTTAGTGGTCATAGACTCATTTAATTTTTGTTTGTCTGGGAAATTCTTTCTCTCTCCTATTTTGAATGATAGCCTTGCTAGATAGAATATTCTTGGCTGCAGATTTTTCACACTTAGCACTTTGAATATATCATGCCACTCCCTTCTGGCTTAGGAAGTTTCTACTGAAAAAAATAAGACAAAAAAATCTGATAATCTAATGTATTTTCCCTTAGAAGTAACTGTCTTATTTTATATTTCTGCTTTAAAAATTTTTTAATCAGTATATTTTTCCATTTTTATTATAATGTGTCTAGGTGTGGATTTTTTGATATTTGATATTGATTTTGTCCTCTGTGCCTCATAGATCTCTATATGTTGCTTTCCCTAGATTAGGGCTGTTTTCAGTAATTATTCCTTCAAATAAATTTTCTGCCCCCTTTTCTCTTTCTTCCTTTCCTGGGATTTCTAGAATAGGAATGCTATTTAATGGAATCACTGAATTCCCTAAGTCTATTCTCATTTTGCATAGTTCCTTCTTCTCTCTTTTGTTCAACCTGATTTGATTTCCATTATCATGTTTTATAGGTAGTGAATTTGTTCCTCTGTGTTTTCCAGCCTGTTGCTCATTCTATCAGGTGTGTTTCTCATTTCATGTATTGTGCCTTTATCTCTTCTATGTTCTCCTCGTCTCTATGTTAAGGGTCTCACTCATGTCTTTCACCTTTTCTTAGGTACAGTGAATATCTTTGTGATCATTACTTTAAATTCTCTATCAGGTATGTTACTTATCTGTTTCACTTAGATCTCTGGAGGTGATCTTGTCCTGTTCTTTCATTTGGGTCAAATTTCTTTGTCTTCTCATTTTGTCTAAGTCTCTGTTTAGGAAGGTGAGCTACTTCTACTCTTCTTGAGTGTAGTGGCCTTATGAAGAACCCTGGATTGGGAGAGGCAGTGGTTTGGTCAGGGGTTTGGCCTGGTCTTCCGGGAGAAGGACCCCACTTGTGGTAGGACTGAGGCAAATGTGACTAGGAAGAGTGGTTCCACCAGAGCACATAAGAAGGTGGTGCTTGGTATAAGCAAGTTATGTAGTGAGTGTAGGTGCCTCAGTGGTTCTTGAAGGGGTGTGTGTGTGTGTCTGTGTTTATGCTGAGGGGTTGGGGAGGGAAATGTTGTTGGCCAATTTCTTTGCTGCCAGAGGGGTCGCTTTGTGAATGTTGATTCTCTGGACCACACTCCAAGAAGAGCAAATAGTCTCCCCATTGTTTGCTCCAGGAATTCTTCAGATTGCTGTTCTCACACTCTGTGTTCACAAGCTCTCTGTCCTTCCTTTTCTCTAGGGCAGCCCCAATGCCTCTAGGCTCTCCTAGAGCCAAGCACCTTGACTTTTAAAACTCCAGGCTTAAATGGGCACCTGTGTGGCTCAGTCAGTTGAGTGGCTGACTCTTTGTTTAGTGGACAATTCTTGATTTCTGCTCAGGTCATGATCTCATGGTTTGTGAGACTGAGCCCTGCATGAGTCTCTGTGTTGACAGTGCAGATTCTCTGCACTTGGGATTCTCTGTGTCTCTCTAAATAATAAACAAACAAACAAACATTAAACAAATAAAAAACAAAACACACAATAAAATGACAAGCTTTAAGCCCTGCTAGTTACAAGAACTTTCAAAGTTTAGCCCCTCTTGCTTTCGTAGTCCATTGAGATGAGGTGTTTTATCTTCCCGTGTGGGTTCCCCTCCTGTGTGCTAGTGTGTCTCTAGTTTTTCTCCTCAACCATAGCTCCCTTCCCATTGCAGCAGCTATGATCTCCCAAACCTCACCTTTGCACTTCCTACCTTCTCCAATGTGACCTCTTCTCTACCATTAGTCTGGACTTTGTTCTACCAGTTGTTAGGTGATTTTTAGGGATATTTAGAATTATTTGATAGTTATCTAGTTGTGTTTATGGGACAAGGCCAGTGTAGTGCCCTCCTACTTTGCTGCAATTTTCTTTCCCCAGTGTGAGGATTTTCAAAAGATGGACAAATACAACAGAACTAATTAAGCAAATATTAAATATAGATCATATTGAATATGTAAAACAATTTTGTTTTTTATTTCCTTTCCATGATGCAGTAGGATACTTTACTCTTTCTATGTCATGTTTCAGAACTTTTCTGAACTTCCAGCAACCTATAGAACATTCCTTTTTTCTTTAATGAAGTGGTAAGCATGAATACAGTCAAACACAAAATTTATATTGACCTGCAGTTTACTCTTATCAAGATGCTAGTCCAGTGTGATGATATCAAGCTAAATATCCTCTCAACAAAAGTATACAAGTGTGGATTCTTAGGATTTTACTCACCAGCAATAGCATGTTTTACACTTGGAGGAATTAGTTTCTAACTCTCAGAAAATGTCTATCCACTTTGGACCTTCATGCTTATTTTCTTCTGTTAGGTTGTCTACATCCAAAGTTTATCATAGGCTATCCATATCTGTGGTGTCCATTTTAAAACACGCTTAAGCACACCGCCTTCCATCAAAAGTTAAATCTTTCTTTCTCAGGGGAAATGATTTTATAGCACAGAGTAAAACTTGTGCAATCAAAGTTGGATTCAAAACAAGTTACAGTTTTAGTTAAGAAATTGAGAAAATTCTGGTTAACTTGGCTGCTCTTTTCTAGTGACATTATTTTGAGTAAAAAAGAAGTCTTATAATAAAAAAAAGTCAGGCATTTTGAATTTTTGTTGAAACCTACACGTAACACCCAACAGCTTAGGTAAAAACTGCTCATCTTCTTGGTTCCTATGGCCTCTTCATCAGTTTGGAGAAATAACATAAAATGTTTTCTTTTACCGTAATCCTTTTTTCCACTCTCATCTAGTGTGTTTCCAAATTAGATAAGATCATTCTTCTGGTCTCATAGTTGGAAAATATGAGCTGATGGCAGGCCAACACTTCTAAAACAATGTCAGGAATCTTGTAAGCCGATGACTAAGGAAGGGATCTCCTTCAGCTCCATCAAGTAAGAAATTTTATAAGTGTTTCTGAGCATTAATGAGGAATTAAAAAGTGACCCAATCTTACGGGGAAGCAAACTACACACCACTGCAGTGGTGTTGTACATACAGTGTGCAGGACAATTAACAGGTATGCCCTTTTCATTTTCTTTGGTAAGTTTACAGAATGAACTGAATTTGCCAAAATTCACTTTTGCACCGTCTGCTGAATATGCACATATATGAGCAAAATCTAGTTAATGTTTGTACACTAAAATATCTTCTTTGTTTTCATTAAAATCTTCATGAAAGTTGAGATGATTTGAAACTATTTCTTTTACCCAAATCAAAATACCTAAGAGTTTGGAGACCATTTTTTGTAGTTGTTAATATGATTCCACATATCACTTGATACACTGTATGAAGCATGATTGCTGGTAAGATGTAACAGAAACAGCTCTAAATAGCAAGGACTGACACATCTGTCATCAAATTTTTCTTTTTGTTCTCCTACTGGTCATTGTAGTTGCAACTTATAAATGAAGAAATATAACTTAACTCATTCTCATAGAGCAATTAAGAGAAACAGTACAAGAAAAAATACATATTCATTCATGCTGTAGGTCCAAGCTAATTCAGGCATTACTATTTACAACTGAGATTTGGTATCTTTTTGGGAGATGAAAACATTTTTTAATGTTTATTTATTTTGAGAGAGAGAGAGAGAGAGAGAGAGAGAGAGAGAGAGAATCGCAAGCATGCTCTGCACTGTCAGTGTAGAGTTTTTTTGGGGACTCAGTTGCACAAACCATGAGATTATGACTTGAGCTTAAACAAAGAGTCAGATAATTAACTGATTGAGACACCCAGGCACCCCAGGAGATGAAAAATTTTAAGTAATTTAGAAGTACTTGCTTGTCTAATCCTGGACTTCCTCCCCTCCATCATGCTGAGTCCCCAGTCATTTTCTGAATGTTGTGCAGAGTTCTCTGCATCAGGTATTTACCTGACAAATTCAGTTGTGTGTGTCTATCCATCTGTCATTAAAGTAAAACTCTCTTTTGGTAATATCTGGGTCAGACTGATATTAGTATTGTAACTGTAATCATTTTCATGATCTGAACTCTCAGGAAATATGGTCACAATATTTACACATTCTGGACATGATGTGTAACAATTACTCCACAGGCAATGTCACAGATGGAGTTACTGCTCATCATTACACCCAAGTGCACATGAAAGCCATATTGTTCCAAATGATGCACCAATGCTTACACAACTTTGGTGTGAGCTGCAAGTCATGTCTGCCAGCATTAATAGGATAATAGTGACTCTGTAAGGCAGCTAATCTATGTCACACTCAAGCAAGTATTACACCTAGCCTCTGGAAGGGACTGCTATGTGAGTTTTGTGTATTTTCCTTAAACTTTTATATGCATTCCCTAAAACCAGGACCTTTGCATTCCAGGAAAGGGTTTCCCAGGATGCAGAATTTTTAACGCTAAAACCATGATAGTCCTGGACTATCACGGTTGGTTATATAGCCAAGCAGATTCCCCCAGTCCACACCTATTTCCTTTCTTGTGTGCCTCCTACCTCTCCAGCAGCTTCATACCCACATAGGAAAGTGACAGATACCTGAGACAGATTCTGTAACTAATTCTGTGTGCCTCTGGCTCATAGCTGCTTATCAAAATGTTTCCAGCATTTGGATTGCAGGAGTGTTACAACTAAACATATTTTTATTGAAATCTCTCTACCCACTAACTTAACTTATTTTATTATTTTATTTTGGAGAAGTGGCTTTCTGCAGCATTGCCTCTGAGTGAGAGAAGGACTGAGAATAGTTTGCTTTTTTCCTTTTTATCACAAGCGGCCGACAGGTTGGGCCTGGCAAACTGACAGAGTCCAGAGTCAGCACGATGTGGATGATAGTATGCCCACAAAGCTGTGTGACACCGAGTAAGTCATTCATCTTCTCTGGTTCTCATTTTCAAATCTTACGGCAAAAACCAAATAACTCAATTAAAAAATGGTGAAAGATTTCAAGAGATATTTCTCCAAAGAAGACATACAAATGGCCAATAAGCACCTGAAAAGACACTCAATGTCACTCATCATCAGGGCAATACAAATTAAAACCACAATATCATCTTACATCTGTTAGGATGGCTATTATCAAACAACACCAAATTTAACAAATGTGGGTGAGGATGTAGAAATTGAAACCCTGTGCAGTGCTGGTAGGAATGTAAAATGATGCAGTTACTATGGAAAGTAGTATGGAGGTTTCTCAAAAACTAAAAATGGAACTACCCTATGATCCCACTTCTGGATATTTAAAAGAATTGAAATTAGAATCTCAAAGAGGTATTTTCACTCCTATGCTCAATTCTGTATTATTTATAGAAAGCCAAGATATGGAAACAACCTAAGTGTCCATCAGAGGATAAATGGATAAAGAAAATGTGGGAGATGCCTGGGTGGCTCAGTCAGTTAAGCACCCATCTCTTGATTTTGGCTCAGGTCATGATCTCATGGTCATGAAATCAAGCCCTGTGTGGGGCTCCATGTTGACAGCACAAAGCCTACTTGGGGTTCTCTCTCTTTCCCTCTCCCTTGGCCCCTCTGCCACTTGCATGTGTGTGCCCTCTCTCTTAAAATAAATAAATAAAATTAAAATTAAAGAAATAAAAGTCGCACTCACAGAAACAGAGAGTAAAATGATATTTTCCAGGGGTTGAGGGCAGTGGAGATTCACTAATCAACAGTTATAAAGTTACTGTTATGCAAGATGAATAAATTCTAGAGACCTCCTGGACAATACAGGGCCTATAGTTAGCAGTATTATATTGAGCATTTAAAATTTTGTTAAGAGGGTAGGTCTCATGTTAAGTGTTTTTACTACAATAAAATAAATAAAATGAGAGGCCTCCACTATTCTCTCACATAGTTTTGCTAGGTGTTGTTACGTGTTAAGCACTCTGTTAGATGCATTAGTGAGCTGTCCATCACTGACCCAAATAGATAGGACACTTGCCTGAAACACATTTACCTTGGGGAAGAAAGATTGGCAGCTGCACTCTCAAGGATATCAGTATCATCTGGGGGCCCTAGTCTCTGATGGCAATTATTGACTGAGTTTCCTTTTCTCTTCTTGTGCGCCCACAGACATCAAGTTGTTGGCTACACTGTCCCCAAGGGGTCCACCAATCTGAGAACCAGGAAAGGAGTCTGCACACCTGACTCTAAAGATTTACTCAGCTTCTTTAAAATGGGATAATAATAGAGTTGAGATAGGATTTAATTATGTGGTACTAAGAAAGACTGCAAATGGTGCCTACCACTTACTAAGCAATGAATATTAGCTTTTGTTTTTATAGCATCTCAGAAATACATGATTGTTGGGGTCTTCCACACTCTGTCCGTTTCTCAGAGGCCCCAGCATCTCTTACATAAGATAGTTATTCTAGCTTGTTGGTCAACCTTCTGCAGTATTACCTCTGCTGTCATTGCTTCCTGGAATTTTTTTTCTAATTTTAAGCCAAACCCCACTCACAGATATTTTAGTTATTTTTCCTCTTGTTTCCCTCCTACCACTTCCAGAAATAATGTAGAACTTCCAATCCCTTCTTTGCATAGAAGCTCAAGGTTCTCTGAGTTGTGTTAACAACCTGCCCTTACCTCCCCCTCCTCCGCCCAAGGTTCTGTCCTGGACCTCTAGAGCCTTGCTCATTTGCACATTCGAAGCATTCTTTATCACTTTTTCTTCCAACATCATCCTCAGATCAGAAGCCCCTGGACCAAGGTCTGTATATCCCGAATGACACTTCTAACTTATTATACTTTATGCTTTCTCAAAATGTTTTCTGATTTATTGTCTTATCTGATCTTCACATACATACATAACAAAACTTTTGAGCTCTGCAGTGAGACTTTTATCCCTTTCATCCAACAGACCAAGAGATTGAGATCTAGAGAAGTTTTGAGTGGTCACAGGGAAGGAGGGGGTTTACAGCCAGGACACTGATTTCTCATAAAGAGAGGATGTTCTCTAGACACAAGGCAGCTTTGATTCAGCCACCCTGAGGATGTTGTGGCTGTTTCCTACCTGCATTGGCTAACCTTGTGCTGCTCAGTTTTGTAACAGGACTTGATATGAATGTCCAACAGCGAGGGAGCTCTTCTGGATGATTTATTTCTGATGGCTGACAACTGACAGACCTCAATATGCTTCTTCTGGTATGTGCTCCCTGAAGCTTTCTGCTTGTAAGAATGTACACTGGGGAATGTCTGGGTGTGTGGGAGTGCATATGCACACTCATTCCCCTGAGGAGGATGGAATAGCATCTCTTAACGAAGAAGCAAAAGTGTTCCTACTTTCTGCAGGGCTTGCTGGAAGGGAGGTTAAAATGGCCCGATACCCAAGCACCTCAGAGACAGTTTTCTGGGAGCTCGTCAGGGGAAGATCATGTCCAGTGGGTCTGCTCTTCCCAGGATAGCAGCACAGGATCACTGTCAGGAACTTGCACTACTGGCATTATCTCTGCCCTTGAGTCTTCCTCGGCTACCTTTTGCTCATGCAAAAGAACCCAGAATCATCAGGGAACTAGTTTAAAATTCCTGAGTCACACAAAGAAGGTGAAAATATAATCCTGGTTTACTGAGTTTCATTCTTTAGAGGCAGAAAAGAGGAGACTGTTTATATAATGCAGATATCTATCAGAGAGGCTGCTGGTAAGGACCACCAGGCTGGCAAGAAGCAGCAGCCTGGGGCAGGGCAGGTCTGCAGCCAATCTCCCCATTGACTGCCAATAGGCTTACAGACCTGACAGGCTTGCTGTGGTTTCCATGAGCATCCCAAGTCCAGAAAGTTGAGCTACCAATTTGCTACAAAGCCATTGTATCTCTGTTCTACAAATCACCAGAACCTCCTAGATTGGCTGTAGAGACATTCATTTCATAATTTGTAAGACTGATTTTTATATTCCTTTCCTGTGTTTCTTTTTCTTTATATTTTCTTTTCCATTTTATTATTGATATTCTCCCCCGTAAGTCTAGTGGTGCTTGTGTTTCCACACTCTGTTTGGATCTGAAATGTTTAAGTCCTCAGCGAAGTTCTTCTGTGCTGTGGCTCTCTTCACTGCTTCTCTGGCAGAGGCTGGGGAAGGGTCTGATGGGCCAGGTGTCAAATGAGCTGGGTCTTTTCAAAAGAGACCAAACAATATAGACTGTGATCTTGGCAAGTCACATAACCTCTGTGGCTTGTCTATAATATGGGGATAATAATATTTGGCTGCCTTTACAGGGTAAGTAGTAAGGCAATATGTGCATGTATTTTCCCACTCATTTGTTCATTTTATTCATTCATTAGTAGGCTACACTAATTAGTGGGTCTACACACTGAGGGTAAAATAAAGAACAGGAGAGAAAATTGTGGCATTCACTTTCTAGAAGGCAACCCAGACATTAAAAAATATATGAATCAAGAAGCAATCTGTGTATGTGGATGGACATGTAGTATTTTGTGATGGAGAATCCTGTGTTTTCATTTATGAAATTAGGTAAATACACTGTGGCTAACCAAGTCTAGAACACAGTCTGGGAGGAATGTTCTCAGAACTCCATGACTGATCCCTCTGGTTATCTCTTTAGCTAATGCAGTACTGCTAGCAGGATGTCTGGTGTTTGGGAGGCCTCATGCAGTGTCCTCTGGAGAGAAATGTGCTCTGAAAGACAAAAAGATGGGATGAATCAGAGGAGGAAATTTTGTGTCAAAATACTGCTATATACTAATTTGTAACCTTGGGTAAGTCACTTAACCTTTCTAAGCCTCAGTTTCTTTATCTGCAAAACGGGAATGGTGATACCTAACTTCACAATACATGTAAAGCTCTATGAGGAGCCTTTGAATGGAGTCAGTACTCCATAAATGTGACCTTTTTTCTTGTTTATTTATTTGAGAGAGAGCGAGAGTGAGAGAGAGAGGGAGAGAGAGAGAGAGAGGGAGAGAGAGAGAGAGAGAGAGAGAGAGAGAGAATCCCAAGCAGGCTCTATGCTCAGTACAGAGCCCAATAACCAGGCTCAATGTCATAGCTGTAAGGTCATGACCTAAGCCAAATTCAGAAGTTGGTCGCTTAACTGACTGAGCCACCCAGGCACCTCAATAAATTTTACTTCTAAATACCTTTTTCAGAATGCCATATAATTGGAATTGTACAGTTGTAGACTCTTTCATTTAGTAACAGGACTTCTTTTGCTAAGTAATATGCATTTAAGTTTCTTCTATGTCTTTTTTTTATGGCTTGATAGCTCATATATTTTGGGTTCTAAATAATTTTCTATTATCTGGAGGTACTACACTTAACTTCTGCATTCACCTACTGAAGGAGATATTGGTTCCTCTAAGTTTTGGCAGTTATGAATAAAGCCGCTATAAGCATCCATGTGTAAGTTTTGGTGTGGCCATTAGTTTTCACCTCCTTTGTGTAAATATCAGAGGAGTGATAATATGCTTCTTTGATAACCTGATTTTCTCTTATTGACATATCAACAAAAAATTATCTCCTAACTTATTTTTAAAAATACAATTTTAAAAATATAATAGTTCATAACTATTCATTGCTGCTTCAATCACAGTAATTGATTCAGATTGAGCCATAGCTTCATTTGTTCTTCAATTCAGCCAATATTTACAATGTTTCTTGCAAGGTACTTAACATGGAACTAGGGATAGAGAAAGAAATCACATGCCACCTCTAAGACTAGTCCAGAAACATAGTCAAGAAAGCAAAGGAGTGCAATATAAAGGAATGCACAAGAGTGAACAGATGTGAATAGAATATAGAGGACAATTCTACATGGTGAGGCTGCTTTAAAAAAGTGTTCATAGAGGAGGCAAGATGCGGGGGTCATCTACTGAGCCTTCCCTCAGATTTCTCCCCCCAAGCCCTGCAGTTACAGTTATGCTCCAGTCTTTCAACTGTGAAGACTGACTTCACGTAAGAGCAGAGTGAAGGGAAATGAATTAATGCATCAACAGCCATTTTGCATGTGGGATCAGTAGGAGTTAATGATGAAAGGGATATGGTGGCAAAATTGAGAGAGAAGACAAATTTCTAGAGCAAGCCTGTGACAGTCATGTGTACCTGTGGGTGGACATGCAAAAACATGCATGGACATGTAACTTTTATAGCTCATCGTTCTCTGCATTGAGGGAAATTTGATGTAATTATGCCCATGACTTTTAATCAGATGACATGAAGTTTATGTCCTGGAGATTGACATGATGTTTCCCTGTTCATTACTCAGAAAAGTATTTATTACTTACTCTATTGGGGATAAGATGGGTTAGTTGTAAGATATTTATTCAACATGGCCAGTACTCTCCTCTGTCTTTTCTGAGGAGCCTCTGCTGTTTTCTCATCTCCCTTATCAGACGTGATGGCACACTGGGCTCAGTATACCTGCCTCAGAAAATCCAGAGGAATAATTTCCTTTTTTTTCCTGCTTCACCCAGAACAGATCCCTCTGATTGAGTTCTGTGGCCAGGCTCAGAACTTATTCACAGTTCCATCTAGTGTAACTGATTTGTGACTCTTCTCTACAAATGTGCTGATTACTTAAATTGAGTCTTCATGCTCAGGCATTTAATGAGAGCCTCAGATGTAAAATTGTTTACAAATCCAGACTTCTTGAGTCTGAACTCTGGATGTGAGAACTATATTTACATAAATGTGTGAGTGTTAAAAGGCAGGCACAGGTCCTATTAAATACTCATCATGTTAGCTTTTTGCTTGCCACAGGTGTGTGTTGAAGTAGCTGGAACCCCGTAGATGTCTAGGTAATTTCTCATCTTGGGAATTGTCATGATAAGATGAGCTGGATACATCTCTGGGTGAGAATACTCTTCACAGTCTCTTACTATCCAACTATCCCTATACTTTGAATAATATTTTAGCACTATCACTACCCTCTCTCACTGCCTTGACTGTTAGTCAAGGTCCTGGATGTTTTATTCCACATAACAGAACCTCCTTGACTCACTCCATCCTAAAGCAGCCATGTTAGACACTTCTTAGGTGCTTACTCATATTTCCTCAGCCTGCCAGCCTCTCAGTCCCATATCTCAGCTTTTTTCCATATCTCAGCTGCTACCACAGCCTAATGCTTACATTTGGGGCCTTAAGATTCTGTGATGTGTCCTGATGAGTGTCTTTTGTCCTGGATTGTGGAGCCTTCCAGTGGCTGTTACTATGAAGCAATGCCTACTAGTCACTTGCTGAGTGTATGATTCATTTGATTACATTCAGATTTGGGTGAGCTACCATACCATAATTAGGATCTGACTATCCAAGCATCTGCCAAAAGCCTGGATGGCAAGATCCAACAGAGAGGGAGTTAATTCTCCATGAAGTAAACAATAATTGGAAGCCAAGATATAGGATGGAGGCAGGAGGTTAAATTTTCACCCTAATCTCCCATGGACTTCTTCAGTGTGCTTTTTCCTGTAGTCCTTGTGAAAAAATCTTATGTAAACAAACACAAGAATATGCAGAATATTGGTGTTTCTTCATGACTTATTAGGAAACAAAGACCAGTATCGTATCACATTACTCTGAATTACTTTTCCTTCTTTTCTACATCTATAATTTGTTTCATTATTACACTAAGAATACATCTTTTTAAAATAAAGCACAAGTTTAAATTTTTATATTAGGCTTTATTCTCCCTAGGGAAAGTAGGCTAGATGAATCATACCAGGAATGGTTCTAGAAAGCTAACTATCAGAGTGTGATTTTGAAATTGGATTATGTATGACTTGGTTAATTGTGGAGCATAGTGTGGTAATGGTAAGTTGCAGTTCAGCAATAGATTACAAGAAAAGTTGAAATAGAAAAGTTTATTAGTCACAGGTCCTGGGGGAAGTACATAGTCTGCTTCAAGAGACCACATGGAGAGGTCAAGGCAGATTGCAAACAAAATGAATGGTAAGACCTGGGGCACATGCCTTTATTAGGATCTATGGATGGAATGCTTTAACTCCTGGGTTAAGGCTAGATTGGCCAATTCAAACCAAAAGAGTAGAGTTTGGTGAGTTCCATGAGGGTTCATATCTAAGTGCACAGCATAAGTCAGTAGGAGGCATGGAAGACTGTTGGTCACAAGGGCTACTGGGAAAGCATATTGGGAATTTACATTTGCATGGGGGTATTGTCTAACATGCACTTGCATGAGGGGATAGTGTCAGTTTAGGGTTCCTGCAGGCTGCCTGGCCAAACAAAATGGATGCTGGGGCAGTGATACCATGGGATATCTTTTAGCTATCAATACATTGCTTGTTTGAGAACAATTGAATCATATCCTTGATGGTAAGTGGTATAGTATACCCTAGTATACAGGGTATCTTATGTGGTTTCCTTTGAAATCAGAGCCTAAGACAAGTTGTTAAGTACAGGTAGTTTCTTTGGGAAGTGATCTCAGGAAGCAGAAGTGAGGAAGAAGGGAAACTAGGAAAAATAGTGAGGAAAAGCCAATATAAATATGTATTATTGAGAGCCTATATGAGATTTTAAAAAAGACTAAATTTTGCTGGATCCTTGAAATACAGTATGTCCCAGAGTCTTCCACTTGTAAATAATGAAGATGAAGCATTTATTTAGAGTCCCATTTCACATTATTTAAGAATTATCTCCAGAGATGTTAACTCCCCAGCACTTCTACAATAGTCTTGCGCTTGGGCCAGTAATCCAGGGCAAGAGATGGGTAGTATCACATAACAGTATCTCAATGCCCAAGTGTAACAGATTGGCTGTGGTAGCAAGAGAATATAAGAGGGGAAGGGAGAATGAAGAAGAAAGTGGAATGAGATGACATTTGTTGCTTGAAAGGGGATACTTCCACCAGAAGGTGAATCTGGACTTGCATGGCATTGTCTGTCTCAGGAACGGTTAAAATCAGAGGAGGCCTAAAGGAATGGCATGGGAAACTGAAGAATCTGCTCTGGTATGTCCTTGCATCATTCAGATGAGCTGTGCTTTTGGTTACATCCCTACTAGAGTCCACCTTCCTTGCCTCAGGAAACAGCAATTGGACCATAGCAGTTGATGGAGTACTACCATGAGTTTAACTATGGGGAAGTTCTAGCCATAGCTACCATTCTGAATATGGTAAAATTAGTGGAGCAGATAAAAACAGTGTGCCGATTATCATTTTATTGTCTCTCACCTCTGAATCCATCCTTTTTTGTCCTGCTTTATAATATTGGAGATCAACCCTGTAAATATTATTTCTTTGCTAGTAGGTGCAATGTTATGCTTTGTCAATAGGATCTGTAGGGAAGGGACTTCTATTCCTGGCTCTAGTGTGTGTGCCTTTTTCCTACTACAGAAAAGTTGGCTGCTGGAGGCTTGCAAGGGCACCAGTAGTGCTCTGGCATTCCAGAGTTTCTCTGGCATTCCATAGGACAATTTCCTGTTGACTAGTTCTGGCCCACCAGCACTCTGGAGTACTTTCATCCACCCAGCAGACCACAGCCTCAAGGTCTGGCTATTAGCTCTGTGGGTGAGCCTTCTTCCCTTTTTGGTAGTAAGTTACTCCATACATTTGTTATGTCTATATTCCTTAGGTTTATTTTTTTCAGTAGTTAATCATATTTTACCATTTTACTAGTAAATAGTTCTTTATATTAAGTTTTCCCTGTTCATATTATTAGAATAGCTGCTTTTTTGACTGGACCCTTGCATCATTACCATTACTCTGATTCCTGACATACAGCTACTTATTTGGCTAATACTTTTTTTTTTTTGGCCAAATCTCATAATAAGAAAAAAGCCAAGGCAGTTTTGTCTTTACATAGCCAGGATAGAAGTGTACTTGTATTCATGCCTCTCAGCTATGCTGACTTTCTTAATAACTTATCATTATATAGCCCAGGGGAATCTGAATGGCCTTAACTTTCTATGGATCATCATGATGGTCAACCAGGGAACACTGCACTAATTAGAACTGGAGAGCAGTAACTGGCAAGTATATATGTGCCATAGTAAGATACAGTCATACCAGGGACACCTGGGTGGCTCAGTCAGTTAAGCATCTGACTTCGGCTCAGGCCATGATCTCATGGTTTATGGGTTCAAGTCCTGCCTTGAGCTCTGTGCTGAAAGGTAGCTCAGAGACTGGAACCTGTCTTCAGATTCTGTATCTCCCTCTCTCTCTTACCCTCCCCTGCTAGGCTGTTTCTTTCTGTCTCTCAAAAATAAATAAAAAACATTAAAAAAGAAAAAGAAAAAAGATGCATACCAAAAAATAGGAGATAAAAATCATGGCAATACATTAATTTCTATAAAACTTGGGGTCTGAGTCTAGAATCTGATGGAACACCCCCTTCTAAGATGAAGGATAAATTGCTGCACCACACACTTTCTACAACTAATAAGAGACTTGTTGACCTCTATGGATTTTAAGCACACTATTCACTACATTTGTACATACTTCACTGACTACCAGTGATTATTGCTGTGATTTGCGACAATTGCACTGGAAATGCCTCCAGATTCTCATTCTTCCTGCCCTGCTTTTTCCCTGCTCCTTTCTCTTCCAGATTCCTGATTGCTAGCTCTTTAACCTGCCCTCTGTTTAGGTGTTGAATCTAGTCTCTGGGTTGCATCTTAGATTTCCCCAGAAGACTTTTGCTTGACTGTGCCCTTTGGCTGGCAGTACCCTCAATGCATACAGTAAAATTTCTCCATTTCAGCTCCAGCAGCCAGGCCTGTGTTCTGGCAAGGCCAGTAGACTCTCTGAAGTACAAATGCATCCATGTAGGCTACATTTGGAGCTCAGTCTGGGAGTTGTACTTCAAAAAGGCCCTGGTTGGGCAGGAGGGTGTCCCAGATAGAGTGCTTAACTGCTTATGTCAGTGGGAATTTTGTGAGTAGAAATCAGATAATTAGGATGGGGCCCATGTTGAAGTTGGCATTTCAGTTAAAACAGGGATTGTTACAACATGCAAAGAGTCACGAAGATTTGGTGGGAAACAGAAATTGCCATGAGGGCTGATAAGAGAAACCTGACTCTAGGAATTCCCAGTCTCAAAAGGGCAGCAGAACATTAGACTCTCCCAGAGGTAAGGATTTAAGCCAACCTCATCTAGAAGCTAAGTGGTAGGGTGAAATCAGATTATATTTGATTCAAGTGAAAGTAAAAGTAAAAATTTTATAAATACAAATCTAATCACTATTAAGTCCAATCTTGAGTTTTCATGATTCATAAGCTCCTTCTCCCTCTAAGCTCTGTAGTCCACACCAGGGACAAACTTCCCTGCAGCCCATTTGTTTGAGAAGTTTCAACTACTGAACCCATAGGTTGCTATAAGGAGGACTGGTGGAAAGTTATAAAAGGACTTTTGGGACAAATACAGTATTTGACATCTTTTAAATTAGTACTAAAATGGGTAGAAACCTCCAGAGCTAAAAGCTGCATTCAAGCTGAACAAGAATTAGGAACATAGGAAATTATAGTTTTGTAACTATGGTTGAAAATATTGCTGGTCCTTTAATGTTTGCTTATCCAGATTAAGAAACTTTCTGTTAAGATATCTATGATATACAGAAGTGTCATAAAGTATTTGTTTGTAATCTAGAGCATTTATCTTTTCTCTCTACTTAAACCATCTGAAATTCAAAAACTCAGTGAGTATTCTTTCTCTCATGGCAATTACAATTATTTGCATAAGTTCAATAAGAATCTGTTCATTTTATAGCAGGACACCATTAGAAATACTGGTTATTCCTACCAAAGCAAATTGGAATGTCCTATTTGAGAGTCACGCATAGACTCAGATATGACCAGACAGCTTTAAGGAACTAATGCTGATTTTATGAAACATGGAGCCATAAAGCCTCGTGGAAATGTTGGCTGGATACCTTGCTCACAGAGTTCCCAGCAGCCTCCCCAGGTGAGTAAAGAAGGTTACTTCCTCGCAGGTGCAGGAACCTCAGCATATGTTGGGAACCTTGAGAAGAAGAATTGGCCCAACTCAACAGGTATTGCAGGCCTGTCTGATGGAAAGTGCTTGGCTTGGCTTCTGGCCCAGAGTGGCTACTAAAAGTTCAACCTAGAGATTCCTTATAAAAGGACGCAGCAAAGCAAGCCTTATAAAATCCTCATGAACAATCCTTATTCTTGCTGAGCTTATGTAAATAATCAGGCCAAGGTTGTTAAGACTGAACTCGTTCCATAAAGGCATTGGTCTCAATCTGGCTATCTAAAAATGAGGCTTTTTAGAGAGAAAAACTATGTTTCAACAATGCATCACCAGTCCGATAAGTTAAACTGTCCTTGCTCTTTGCCATCGGATTGGCAAATGTTGCTCCAGAAAGCTGGGGAAACAGCAAAAAGTTCCTGATTACGCTCACCTTCCTCTTATGGATAGGATGTTCTGTTGGTATTAATTGCCTCTAATCTGGGCATGGGATTTCAACACGGCAGAAGGTGAGGGGAGCCTATGCCTCTACCGCCAGACTCTAATGGGGGGTCTTCAAGTGGCCATGAGACGGCCCACCAATTTGGCTAAGGTTAATCATGTACAACAGGAAAAGATGAGTCTCCAGCCGTCTTTTTAGAAGGAATCATGCAGGCATATCACACTTATATGCCCAAGGATCCTGAAAAACCAGGAAACAAATCTGCTGTCATTCTTACTTTTGTAAACCAGGCAGTGCCAGATATTAGAAACCCTAAAAGAGACCCTCACCAAATTAACCATGGAGACTGGCGGAGATTGGGTAAACTCTTCTTTCCTAGGCCCTTTACAGGGTAAAATTCCTCTTATACCCTAGGCCTTTCTCCCTATAAAATTGTTTGGGAGACTCCCTCCTATTATTCCTAACCTTACATCAGAGTTATAATTTGTTTCATTTCTTAAAATGCTTCAGCACGATCAGGCCCCATCTAAAGGATGCATTAACTAAGGCCATTGATGCTGATCTAGCCCAGCTAGAAAGCTCTATTAGTCATTTACAACATTCCTTGGATTCCTTAGCTGAAATGGTGTTACTAAACAGGCGAGGGTTAAACTTATTACTATTACACCAAGGAGGGCTATGCCAAGCTTTAGGGGAGCAATGTTGCTTCTATGCCAATAGCTCAGGAATTGTACAAGATACCTTAACCGTGGTTCGTGGCCATCTACAAGAAAGGGCAAAAGTAAGGAGCCAAAACCAAAATTGGTCTGAAAGCCTCTTCAACTGGTCTCCATGATTAATTAGCCTCTTGTCCATGCTGGCCCAACCCACAATCTCCTTACTTCTCATAGCCCTACTGGGGCCGTGTCTGCTCCGCTGTTTTTCCAACTTTTTACAGGAACTGGTATCCAGATTCACCAACCATGCCGCTACCCACCTGCTACTGGTTCACCGGTACTCTCCCATTCCAACCACAAACCCCAATCATCATGTCACCCCCATCTCAGCAGGAAGTAGCCAGAGACCTGACGCTGCCCCATAACACCAAAAAGGTCAGAATGTAAGAGTTACCTTAAGATGGCGACCGCGTAGCCATTCTGCTGTGGGTCAGAGAAGAACTCCGTGCACCGACAACCCCCACCCCACCTGCAGACCTGGAATGTCCCGCGCCAGTTTGAAAACAGCCAATCATGAAGCTCCAGCTTCCCATCACCCTGACAGAGGAAGTAACCTATCCCATCCTGCCACATCCCTGAAATGCCCTTATTTGATAATCTGCCCTCCCAAGATCAAACCCAGAAGTCTTTCACCCGTAAAATACCTCACCCCTCCGGTACCAGGCGCAACTTTTTTGACTTCCCACTCCCAGAGTCACGGAACCTCGCCTGGGAATCGCATATCCCAATAAAGGCTTTCTTGGCTCCATAAAAAATAAAAATAAAAATAAAAAGGAGGACTGGCTCCTTCCATGTTCTGAGCTTCAAGAGAGAGCAGCCATTGCTGTGGAGAGATTCCTCTCTTCTCTTATAGATTATACTGCAACCAGTGTCAGCAGTGACAGAAGGATCCTTATATGGAAGGGACCAAGGCTAAAGGGAATCTGTTGAAAAAATCCACGTGGAGAAATCAGCATGATCTAGAGCGTGTGAAAAGGTGGCAGAAGCACTGAGACAGATTAAATTGTTCAGGGAGCATGTTCAGTGGTGGCAAGAGTCAAGGAAGGTTAAAAAATAGGGCCTTTTGAAAGAAGAGTGATGTTGCTTTCCAAGACTAGCACCTCAGCCCAGAACATTATTTGTGTCAAGGGACAGAAACAGCTCTCAGCACAGCATGGCTCAGCATGGATAGAGCCAGAGGTAGGCCAGTGTTGTGCACTGGGGCTCAAGGTCTGCAGCCTGATAATCTTGACGTTTATTTCCTGAGTGACCCAGGGTTAATGACTTAAGCTCTCTAAGTTTTAGCTACCTAATCTGTAAAATGGGGGTAATGATTATACCTACTTCATAGAAATATTGGTGAGGACTAAAACGATATCAAACATATTAAATATTTAGCCAGGTGCTTGATACATAGCAAATGCTCGGCAAATGTGAACCATCATTATTATACTTCAGGGGAAAGGTAGGGCCAGAAACCCTGGAAGGGAAATGCCACCTGACCCAGGTTTCAGAGCTTGTTTCATCCTTACTCTCCTCCCTATGCAGACAATGTGCAGAAGTGGGAACAGCGCAGAATGAAGCCCAGCAGCTCAGAGTCCCACTCTGTTGTGTTGCTAATTTTCCAGGTGCCTTATTCTTTTGTCTATATTGTCCCTGGATCTCATTTTCTGCACTTATAAAATGTATCATTGGTCTCTGACATCATGGGAGGATTTGGGCCTCTAAGCAACATGGACAGAGTCAACTCACAAGATTAGAGGGGTTACAAGTGGTATATGTAGGAGGGAAGGACATTCCAGGGAAGCCTCTGAGGTGGTGTTGATGGTAGACCCCACCCCTGTGCTCCAGGTATGAAATCTGTGTGTCTGCACAGGGAGCAGGAGGAGAGAGGGAAGGGTGCTGGAGGGTGCTTCAGACTGTAGCACTTGGATGTCACGGATTGGACCCCAGCTCCCTATGCTCTGCGACAATCCATTGAGCCCCCCGCAGCCTTCAGTGTGTGATCCCATAGAAAATGCTTACCCAGTCCCCATAAGTTGTGCTTTGGCACAGACAAATGAGACCGATTTATATTTCCACTGGGACACAATGAGGAAAGGTTGTTTGTTTTTATGTAGGGAAGGAGACCAGGGACAGCTATGAGGAAACACAGACAAAGGAGGAGAGCTCAGTCTTGCCCTGAAAAACTCCAGAAAAGGAACATTATTCACACTGCAAATACTACATAGACAGCTGAGAATTACAGCTGAGCATTAGTATGATTGCTCAGGAATCCTCTAGGATGTCATTAGAGAAAGCACTAACCTGTGATGAGAAACCCTGGGCTGACTACTTACCAGCCATGTGTCCTCAAGCCAGTCTCAGAACCCCTCCAAGCCTTATCTGCCCAGGAAGACTTTGGTTTTTCACAGTGGTCCTTGGCAGGACTCGAAGCATTGTTCTGTCATGGTGCAAGTCCCTCAGCTCTATGACATATCACTGGAGCATGGTGACAATTTACAATTTGAAAGAGAGACTAAGCCTTCCTGTTTGCATGCTGGGTTAAATGTGGGGAAGGGCAAATGAAGTCTGGGTTTGGAAACTTGCCTAGTCTACAGTTCCCTCTTCTTTTTTCATGACACATAGCTCAAAAAATGATGGCTTAAGTCAGAAGTACTTCAGTTCTTCCCCATACAATGACCTTGAACAAATCCCTTAAAGCCCTGAATGTCAGTTTCTACATCTGTAAGATGGACTCAAAGTTAATTATTATACTTGATGAGGTGTTGGAGGTTAAAGCTTTCTGTAACTTGAAAGGCCTATGATAATAGTGTAACTTTATTAATATCATCCCTAAAAGCCTGTCATTTCTCCTCTGGCATTGGAGCAGATCAACAAACCTGGACAGGAGAATGGAAAATGCTCCCAGGCTGTTCCCTAAAAGGATGTTCTCCAGCCATTGCTATGACCAGACAACTTTCTGGAAACACTACTCCCAAGTTACTGGTGGCTTTCTTCCCTAAAAATGCATCTTTGAATGTGTAGGGTAGGTTCTCCAGGGAACTCCTATCACCTGGAGTCTTCTTTGGTCTCCTTTTTGCACCATCTGTCAATTTGAGGTAGGATTTGTGGTGTCAAAGAACAATTTACATCTGGAGCTATATGTGAAAGTTTAGCCTAAAGAATACCAACTGGCTTAGTGCATATTAATCCAGATGGTAGCTTCCTCATGGATTCTTTCCCCAGTGTTTTTGCCAGGGAGGCTGACACATTTCTTGGGCTCAATCCTTGAATGACAGAAGGTTGTCTTATCTAAGAATTCATCTTTCCAAGTGTCCTTTGTTGAAATTCCCTAGTCTTCCAGACGCAATTAAAAGGTGAAGCCTTAGAGTTGAGGCAAGATGGTGGAGAAATAGGGAGTTCTGTACTTCCTGCCTGCATCTCTCAAACAAAGAAGGACTGAAGCCAAAGGACTCTGAACTGCGAGTCAGGGAGGAAAAGAGACGAAGTCCACTAAGAAGACAGCCCCAGAGGTGCATTGTGAACTGGGGAAGATAAAAGTGGGGTGGGACCCAGAGGCACGGAAGGGAGGAAGCCCCCTCTTGTGGGGAGACAAAAAGAAGAAAAAAGCAGCTGGGGAGTCTTAGAACGGTCCCTGGAAATGAAAAAAAAAAATGCGGCCTGGGATAGAGAGAGATGTATCATCCCATCTCTAACCACAGGGCTTTCGGAGAGAGATCTTGTCTCTAACTGCAGAGCTTTTATGGGTCGGGTGCCAAGGGATCACAGTCAAAGTCAGATTCAAAAGGACCCAGTCCCCTAATTAATCCCCCAGTAGGAAAGGCTTAGCTTGTGGGATTACATTTCAGGCGGTATTATTAAGGTGTAAGGACGCAGGTCTGAATCAAACTGACTCCATGACAGGCTTCCAGTTTCCCCTCTGTCCTTGGAGGCCTAGGTTTCAGTTTCTCAGAATCATTAGACAATAAAAAGGCACACATTGCCCAAGGCAGGAGGGACAACCCTTGTAAAACCCTTAACATTTCTAAGGGCAGGCCTAGAAATAGAAGCTATAGATAATCACTTATTGCTTAAGGCTAGTTACACCCTACATGAGGGTTCTGGGTCCTGGGTCCACTCTGTAATTGGTTAATACTCTAAATGTTGTGATTGGATTACTACCTATGTCACAATTTCCTGTAACTCCCCTTCTCAAACTCCATAAAAGCCCTACCCTGCCTTTGTTCAGGGCTTTCAGCATGGATCCACTGTGCTGGTAAAGTTTGTGAGCCCAAGTTTAGGCCTGGCCAGCCTAAGCCCGTAATAATAAATGCCCTTTGCTTTTGCATGCGTGACTCGATCTCCCTGGCGGTCTCTGGTTTTTGGGGACGATATAGAAATCTTGGGCATAACAAAGGCACACGGAGTAAGATCTGGAAACGAGGCTGGGTGCGGGACATAGAAAAGGGTCCACCTTGGCTGCGACTGTGGCCCAGGGGGATCTGGTCTGAAAGAGTGTTTTGCAATGCCTGGTAAGAGAAGGGACTGAAGGGTCATTATTTTTCTCCCCACAACCACCAAGGCAGGGCCCAAGGGACCCACAGTGGAAGGGAGACCCTCCTACACCAAACCACGCCCATCTGCCCTGCATAGCTGCTTTGTTACTGGAGCCTCGATACAGAAACAGCCCTTCTCCCAAAATCAGCCCTGACCACCCATTGCCATGATTGACCCTAGATCAATTCTTGTTATTCAGATATATTCTCTCTTATCTTGTTCTTATCTCTCCCCTCCTGTGGACTGAGTATTCCAGTCATAGGTTTTCTTAAACAGGCATATATAATCCATTTGCTTGAGGCATGTTCTATTTCCATCCTTACCTTCCTTTCTCTCTCTCTGAATTAATTAGATTATATAGTTTTCTTGGGTAGCATTATCTTCATTTTGTTTTTGTTTTTGTTTCCCCTCCTAACCTCTTGCATATTCTCCTTTTTCTCTATCTGAATTAAGCCTTTTAGTCTTTCTGCCTGGTCAATGTTCAACTTTTCTTTCTCCCCACCCCTGTCATGTCTCTCTTTGTCTATGCTCTTCTATTAGCAGTGCTTCCACCCTGATCTTTTTTTGTAGCTGGGATTTCTGATTTTGTGTTTTTAGACTGTCTTTGTCCTTTGTTGTTTTTCTTTTTGTTTTTTTTTCTCCTTTAGTTTTGCTTGTTTCTTTGATTTATTTGTGTGTTTGCTTGCTTTTGTTCCCTATTTGTTTGTCTGTTTTCCTTTCCAGGACTACCTCAAGAAATAAGCCAAAGTACACATGGTGGAGAGTCCCAAATATCACTAAGAGTAGGGAAATAAAATAATCAAAGGCACAACAAGAAAGACCAAGGGACATCATTAAAAGAACACTTCCTGAATGGACAGGCCCTGGACAGTCTATGAGCCTCCTTTAATATAGCAGTATTTGCAGGTGCAGAGTGCATAACAAGCTTTTAAAACTTACAAGAGATAGAAAGCTAGCCAAAATGATGAAACAGAATAACTTTTCTCTAACGAAATTCCAGGAAGAAGTCACAGCTACAGAACTGCTCAAAACAGATATAAGCAACATAGCTGAACAAAAATTTAGAAAAATTGTCATAAAATTAATCACTAGACTTGAAATAGGCATGGAGGACACCAGAGATGTCATAGCTACAAAGATTATAAACCTTAAAAATTCTTGTGATGAATTAAAAAATCCTATAAACGAGGTTGGATAATAAAATTGAGGTGGCCACTGCACAGATTGAAAAGGAAGAGAGGAGAATAGGTTAATTAGAAGACATAATTATGGAAAAAGAGGGAGCTGAGAAAAAGAGAGGAAAATGGATCCAGGAGCACGAAGGAAGAATTCGAGACCTGGGTAATGCAATCAAATGGAACAATATCAGTGTCATAGGAATTCCAGAAAAAGAAGAAGAAGAGAGAGAAATGAGCTGAAGGAGTACTTGAACAAATTATAGCTAAGAACTTCCTCAGTCTGGGGAAGGAAACAAACAGTTGAAATCCAAGAGGCACAGAGAACTCCCCTCAGACGCAACTTGAATTTATCTTCTGCATGACATATCATAGTGAAACTGGCAAAATAAAGGATAGAGAGAGAATTCTGAAAGCATCTAGGGATAAAAGGGCCTTAACATACAAAGGGAAACCTATCAGAGTAGTTACAGACCTATTTACTGAAACTTGGCAGGTCAGAAAGCAATGGCAAGAAATCCTCAATGTTATGATCAGAAAAAAATATGCAGCCAAGAATCCTTTATTCAGCATGTCTGTCATTCAGAATAGAAGGAGAGATAAAGGTTTTACAAAACAAAAATTGAAGAAATTTATCACCACTAAACCAGGTCTACAAGAAATCCTAAGGGAGAGTCTATGAGGAAAATGTTGCAAGGAACACAAGATACCAGAGACACCACTACAAGCATGAATCCTACAGAGACCACAATGACCCTAAATCCATATTTTTCAATAATAACACTGAATGTAAATGGACAAAATGCTCCAATAAAAAGACACTGGGTAGCAGAATGGATAAAAAAAAAAAAAAAACAAGATCAATCTATTTGTTGTCTACAAGAGACTCATTCTAGACCTGAGGACACCTTCAGAGTGAAAGTGAGGGGATTGAGAAATATCTATCATGATACTGAAAGTCAAAAGAAAGCTGGTGTAGCTATACTTATATCAGACAAACTGGACTTTAAAATAAATACAGTAACAAGAGATGAAGAAGGGCATTACATAATAATTACAGGGTCTATCCATCAAAAAGACCTAACAAATATAAAGACCTATGCATCAAATTTGGGAGTACCCCAATACATAAAACAATCACAAACATAAGCAATCTTATTGATAAGAATGTGATAATTGCAGGGGACTTTAATACTCCAATTACAGCAATGGATAGATCAACTAGACAGAAAATCACTAAAGAAACAATGGACCTGAACGACACATTGTACCAGATGGATCTGACAGATATATTTAGAACTCTACATCCTGAGGCTATGGAATTCACTTTCTTCTCAAGTGCACATGGTACATTCTCCAAGATAGATCACATACTGGGTCATAGAGCAGCCCTCAATAAATATAAACGAATTGAGATCATACCATGCACACTTTCAAATCACAATGCTATGAAACTAGAAATTGACCACAGGAAAAAGACTGGAAAACTTCCAAAAACATGGAGGTGAAAGAACACCCTACTAAAGAATGATTGGACCAATGAGGCAATTAGAGAAGAAATTAAATTAATATATGAAAACAAAAATACAATAATCCAAAATCTCTGGGATGCAGCAAAGGCAGTCCTAAGAGGAAAGTATATTGCAATCCAGGCCTATTTCAACAAACTAGAAAAAGTGCAAAAAATAACAGAGTACCTAATGGAACGAGAAGGGGAGCAGCAAGAGTGCCCCAAACCCAACAGAAGGAAAGAAATAATAAAGATCAGGGCAGAAATAAACAATATAAAATCCCACAAAACAGTCAAGCAGATTAATAAAACCAAGAGTTGGTTCTTTGAAAAAATAAACAAAATTGATAAATCATTAGCCAGGATCCTTAGCAAAGAGAGAGCATCCAGATAGGCAAAATCATGAATGAAAATGGATCTACTACAACCATTCCCTTAGAAATACAAGCAATCATTAGAGATTACTAAGCAAAAATTATATGCCAACAAACTGGACAACCTAGAAAAAATGGACAAATTCCTAAATGCACAGGCACTACCAAAATTCAAACAGAAGGAGATAGAAAGCATGAATAGAACTATTAACAGTGAAAAAATCGAACCTGTTATCAAAATTTTCGCAATGAATTAGAGCTCAGGGCCAGATGGCTTCCCAGGGGAATTCTACCAGACATTTAAACCAGAACTAACACCCATTATTCTCAAACTATTCAAAAAAATAGAAATAGAAGGAAAACTTTTAAACTCATTCTATGAAGCCAGCATCACTGTGATACTCAAACCAGACAGAGACCCAGCAAAAAATGAGAACTACAGACCAATATCCTTAATAAATACAAATGCAAAAATACTCAACAAGATACTGGCAAATCGAATTCAACAGCATATAAAAAATTATCCATCATGATCAAGTGGGATTCATTCCTGGGTTACAGGGTTGGTACAGTATTCGCAAATTCATCAATGTGGTACATCACATTAACAAAAGAAAAGGAAAAAACCATATGATCCTGTCGATAGATGCAGAAAAAGCATTTGACAAAATACAGCACCCTTTCTTAATAAAAACCTTAAGAAAGTTGAAATACAAGGAACTTACCTAAACATTATAAAAGCAGTTTATGAAAAGCCCACAGCTAATATCATCCTCAATGGGGAAAAACTGAGAGCTTTCCCCCTGAAATCAGGAACACGACGGGGTGTCCACTCTCACTACTGTTGTTTCACACAGTGCTGGAAGTCCTAGCATCAGCAATCAGACAACAAAAGGAAATAAAAGGCATCAGGATTGGCAAAGATGAAGTCAAACTTTCACTGTTCGCAGATGACATGATACTCTACATGGAAAACCCAATCGACTTCACCAAAAGCCTTCTAGAACTGATCAATGAATTCAGTAACACTGCAGGGTACAAAAATTAATGTACAGAAATCTGTTGCATTCCTATACACCAAAAATGAAGCAGCTGAAAGAGAAATCAAGAAACTGATCCCATTCACAATTGCACGAAAAACCATAAAATACCTACGAGTAAACCTAATGAAGAATGTAAAGGACCTATATGATGAAAAACTATAGAAGGCTTATGAAGGAAACTGAAGAAGACACAAAGAAATGGAAGAACATTCCATGCTCATGAATTGGAAGAATAAACATTGTGAAAATGTCATTACTACCCAAAGCAATCTACACATTCAATGCAATCTCCATCAAAATTGCACCAGTGTTCTTTTCAAAGCTAGAACAAGCTATCCTCAATTTTATATGGAGCCACGAAAGACCCCGAATAGCCAAAGTCATATTGAGGAAAACCAAAACAGGAGGCATCACAATCCCAGATTTTAGCCTCTACTAAAAAGCTGTCATCATCAAGACAGTATGGTATTGGCACAAAAACAGACACAGAGACCAATGGAATAGAATAGAGAACCCAGAACTGAACCCACAAAGGTACGGCCAATTAATTTTTGACAAAGCAGGAGAGTATCCAATGGAAAAAAGACAGCCTCTTTAACAGGTGGTGTTGGGAGAACTGGACAGCAATATGCAGAAGAATGAAACTAGACCACTTTCTTACACCATTCACAATAATAAACTCAAAATGGCTGAAGGACCTGAATGTGAGACAAGAAACCATAAAAACCCTTGAGGAGAAAGTAGGAAACAACCTCCTTGACCTCAACTGCAGCAATTTCCTACTTGACACATACCCACAGGCAAGGGAAATGAAAGCAAAAATGCACTAATGTGACCTCATGAAGATAAAAAGGTTCTGCACTGCAAAGGAAACAATCAAGAAAACTAATAGGCAACCAACAGAATGAAAAAAGATAGTTGCAAATGACATATGAGATAAAGGGCTAGTATCCAAAATCTACAAGGAACTCACCAACCTTCACACCCGAAAAACAAATAACCTAGTGAAAAAATGGGCAGAAGACATAAACAGATACTTTTCCAAAGAGGACATTCAGATGGCCAACAGGCACATGAAACGATGTTCAGTGTCACTTATCATCAGGGAAATACAAATCAAAACCACACTGAGATACCACCTCACACCAGTCAGAGTGGCTAAAATCAACAAATCAAAAGACTATAGATGCTGGTGAGGGTGTGGAGAAATAGGCACCCTCCTACATGGTTGGTGGGAATGTAAACTGGTGCAGCCGTTCTGGAAAACAGTGTGAGGGTTCCTCAAAAAACTATCAGTAGAACTCCCCTATGACCCAGCAATAGCACTGCTAGGGATTTACCCAAGGGATACAGAAGTGCTGATGCATAGGGTACTCTAATGTTCATAGCAGCACTGCCATCAATAGCCAAATAATGGAAAGAGCCTAAATGTCCATCACCTGATGAATGGATCAAGAAGTGGTATATATATACAATGGAGTATTACATGGCAATGTGAAAGAATGAAATATGGCCACATGTAGCAAGGTGGATGGACCTCGAGGGTGTCACGTTAAGCGAAATAAGTCATGCAGAGAAGGACAGATACCATATGTTTGCACTCATAGGTCTAACAGGAGAACAGGAGAAACCTAATGGAGGACCATGGGGAGGGGAAGAGGGAAGGAGAGTTGGAGAGAGAGAGGGACGCAGAACCTGAAAGACTATTGAATACTGAAAACGAACTGAGAGTTGAAGGGGGAACGGCAGGGGGAAAAGAGGTGAATGGAGGAGGGCTCTTGTGGGGAAGAGCACTGGAATTTATATGGAATCCAATTTGACAATAAACTATTTTAAATAAATAAATAAATAAACTTCAAAAAATTAACGATAAAATTTTTCTATGTCCCAGCAATAGCACTGCTACTCATTTACCCAAGGGATACATGAGTGCTGATGCATGCGGGCTCATCTGCCCCAATGTTCATAGCAGCACATTCAACAGTAGCCAAATCATGGAAAGAGTCTAAATGTGCATCAACTGATGAATGGATCAAGAAGATGTAGTTTATATATACAATGGAATACTGCATGGCAATGAGAAAGAATAAAATCTTGCCATTTGTAGCATTGTGGATGGAACTTGGGGGTATTATGCAAAGTGAAATAAGTCAGGCAGTAAAGGAAAGAGACCATATGTTTTCATTTGGAAGTGTAACAGGAGAAACTTAACAGAGGACCATGGGGGAGGGGGAGGGGAAAATAGTTAAGGAGAGGGACGGAAGCAAACTATAATTGACTCATAAATACTGAGAACAATCTGAGGGTTGATGGGCGTTGGGGAGAGGGGAAAAGGGGAGATGGGCATGAAGGAGGGCACTTGTTGGGATGAGCACAGGGTGTTATATGGAAACCAACTTGACAATAAACTATAAAAGAAAAAAATAAAATAATTACAGGATTGCCAAAACACAGTACTCCACTCTTCTTATAGCATGATGCTTTGTTTATTACTTGATTATGACACTTCCATTTTCTGGCCATATCCTGTTGCCATCCTCATATGTGGCTTATTTCTTTTCCAATAATCTAGTCCTCCTGAGGACGGGGATCCTCTGAATCTTTTTTTGCACCTTCTACAGTAAACTCTGCCTTGCTTCCAGTGGCACAGTCGCAGCATGCCACTATTAAAATGCCTGTTTGGTATTCAGCAGTAGTTTATAAAGGGTTTATTGTGTATTTTCTTATTTAAACTTCTACAAAATCCCCTCATATGTGTTCCTTAATGTTGGTTTATTTTTGAGAGGAGGAGAGGGGCAGAGAGAGAGAGGAAAATAGAAGATCCAAAGTAGGCTCTGCGCTGAGAGCAGTCAGCCTGATAAGGGGTTCAAACTCATAAACTGACAGATCATGACCTGAGCCAAAGTTTGATGCTTACCTGACTGAGCCACCCAAGTGCCTTCCTCATTTGTGTTTTTTGAACACAGGGACCATGACTGACCGTCATGGCTTTTTACTTCCAGTTCTTGGTACAGGTTCTGGTACATAAGAACTATACCACACTGGGGTGCCTGAGTGGCTCATCAACTAAGCATCCAACTTCAGCTCAGGTCCTGATCTTACTGTTCATGTGTTAGAACCCTACATCAGGCTCTGTGCTGACAGCTCAGAGCTTGGAACCTTGTTGTAGACTCTAAGTCTAAAGTTCAAAACAGGAAATTGTAATATGAGCATCATGTTTGAGCTTTCATGATACATTATTCTTTTTTCCTCTCCAAGCCTCTGGTTTCTCCTGGTTTAGATAAAGCTCAGATGGCTGGGTGAGCTAAGCGCTTGTGAGCCTATAAACGGAGTGCTGATGTATGAAGGAGGCAGGCCTGCCAGTGTTTGGTGTATAGAACACAGCTTCGGGCCAAGCTGCCACCTTCTCCTGTGCATCTTTGTGAATCATAGCTTCAAGATAGTCAACTAAAAATGTATCTTTCACTGTCAAGAAGCAGTTTTACATGAAATTAAGAATTCTTAGCTTTGCAAGTTTGATACATCGGCCTAAGATGGAAATCTGAGCCAACTTACTATCTTCGTTCAAGAATCTGCAGATTTTGATGCCAAGCGTATTTCACCAGCTTTCTACAATTCTGGTGAGGAATGAAACAAAGGAGACCAAAGGAGCTGAATTTGACCTCTGTGGATTCAGATTCCACCACGGGTGTGGGGCTAGTCATGCTGTCTGCCACTGTCTCAGCAGAGAGGCCAACAAAGAGGACCAGTAGGCCAGGCAGTGTCAGGCCTTGTAGACAATGGTAAGTTGATTTCTATTTAAAACAATTGTGAGATTTTGGAAAGTGATGCCATATGATTTTTATCTATAAAATCACCTGAACTTAACTCCTATCTTTAATTAGTTATAATTAGATCATCACAAAATTAACAGAATTAATGAAGCTTTTAGATCAAGTGACATTCTGTATTAAGCCCACAGCTGGGATATTTGTTAAGACCTCAGAGGCCAGCAGAGTAACAGAACAAGTCATGCTTACGTGGCACAGACACTTGCTGAGGGAGAGTCCCCATCAGATGCCTTGGCTGGAAGATCCAGGCCTTCCAGGCCTTCCCAGCAGATTATACAGCTTGGTAGATCTGGATGCTGTTCAGTAACCTTATCTTCTTTTGTACCGTCTGCCAACAAAGGGTCATTTACTTTATGATGCGTTGTTCTCTAGTTGTTCATGACATGTGGGCAGGTCCAGTCACTACATCAGGATCTGAAGCTGACCTGCTGGGGTGCCCTCTCCTGTTTACTGGCTCCCTCTCCATTACCAGACAGGTCCTGGTTAGACACCTCCCTGGCCAGTTGAGCTTCAGCCTAACAAGATCTTGCTCCTCGACTCCTGACTGCAGGAAACCTTCTTGGGATCTCAGGCAAACTCTTCCTGTGCCAAGAGCATTGTGTTCTATCCTCTAAGAGTTAAACAAAAGCTGGTCCTCCCCCACCCCCAGGTCACCCATTATTCATCACA
>PJEM01013997.1:0-37561 GCA_004023845.1 Helogale parvula
ACACACACACACACACAGTAAATAAACTTTAAAAAAAAAGAATTAAACTGGACCACTTTCTTATACCATACATAAAAATAAGCTCAAAGTGATCTAGGGGCTTCTGGGTGGCTGAGTTGGTTAAGAGCCCGACATTGGCTCGGGCCATGATCTCACAGTTTGTGAGTTCAAGCCCCACATGGGGCTCTCTGCTCTCAGAACGGAGCCCACTTCGGATCCTCTGCCTCCCTCTCTGCCTTGCTCCTCCCCAACTTGCTCTCTCTCTCTCAAAATGAATAAAAACATTTAAGAAACATTTTTTAGAAAGTGATCTCAAAACCTAAATGTGAGATGTGAAACCATAAAAGTCCTAGAAGAGAACGCAAGCCGTAATTTCTCTGACATTGGCCACAGTAACATTTTTCTAGATATGTCTCCTAAGGCAAAGGAAACAAAGGCAAATATATACTATTGAGACTACATCAAAATAAAAAGCTTCTCAACAGCAAAGGAAATAATAATAAACAAGTAAAAGCACCCTACTGGACAGGAGAAGATATTTGCAAATGCCATCCAGTAAAGTGTTAGTATCCAAAATCTATAACAAACTTATACAATTCAACACCAAAAAACAAATAATCCAAGTAAAAAATGGGCAAAAGACATGGAAAGACATTTCTCCAAAGAAGACCTATAGATGGCCAACAGACACATGAAAAGATGTTCAGCATCACTCATCAGGGAGATGCAAATTCAAACCATGATGAGACATCACCTCACACCTGTCACAGTGGCTCAAATCAAAAAACACCAGAAAGAACAAGTGTTTGAGTATGCGGAGAGAAAGGACCCTTTGTGCCGTGTCGGTGGGAAAGCAAACTGGTGCAGCCACGGTGGAAAACAGCATGGAGGTTCCTGAAACGATTAAAAACGGAGTTACTATATGGTCCAGTAATTCCACCACTCAGTATTTATCCAAGGAAAACAAAACCGCTAACTTGAAACAACATATGCATCCTATTATTGCAGCATTACTTATGATAGCCACGACACGGAAGCAACCCAAGTGTCCATCCAGAGATGAATGGATGGAACAGATGTGGCATATTACTAGGCCACATAAAGAATGAAATCTGGCCATTCGCAGCAACATGGATGGATCTGGAGGGAATAATGCTAAGTGAAATAAGTCAGTCTTAGAAAGACAAATACCATATGATTTCATTCATATGTGGAATTTAAGAATCAAAAACAAGCTAACCAAAAAAGAGAAGAAGAGGAGGGGTGAGGGGGAGAGGGAGGGGGGAGGAGGGGAGAACCCAAAAAACACTTAACTATAGAGAACAAACTGATGGTTACCAGAGGGGAGGTGGGTTGGTGGCGTAGGGGAAGGGGATTAAGAGCGCACGTAATCATGATGATCCCTGAGTCATGTGTATAGTTGTTGAATCATGATATTGTACACTTGAAAATAATATCACACTGTATGTTAACTATACTGGAATTTAAAACATTTTTAAGGTTGTAGTAATGGGAAAAAAGAAAAACATCAGCTATTATTTATCTTCATAATATTTCTTTGTAGATATTTTCGGATGAATGAATATAAATAGTAATTGTATATCTTTAATTTTGTTCAATGAGTTGCTCCTGTCATTTTTTTGTCCAATTTAAAGATAATTGTTTTAGTGTTCATCCTTTGTTTTCTATACGTTAGACAGTTCTACAATGTAAAGAAGTTTGCTTCTCTTTTGATTATTAATAGATAATATATATTTTATTTGATATAACAAAATCTGAATATATCAAAATAATTCTTTTTTTAAACATTTCATAAACATTTTTTAATGTTTATTTTTGAGATAGCGAGAGAGAGAGAGAGTGCATAAGTAGGAGAGGGGCAGAAAGAAAGGGAAACACAAAATCCGAAGCAGGCTCTAGGCTCTGAGCCGTCAGCATAAAGCCCAAGACAGGGCTCGAACCCAGAAACCGTGAGATTGTAACCTGAGCCGAAGTCGGATGCTCAACCGACTGAGCCACCCAGGTGCCCCAAAATAATTCTCTTTCAACTGTATAGTTTTACAGGGAATGTAAAATTTCTTCTACCTGGCTCTTCAAAAGAAAACCACATTATTGTTTTATTTTTGCTTTCTATTTTCTATAAATGGGAATTCCAAATTTTCCTCTTCAACCAGACCCTTCTCAGCTCTTCAGGGCTGTCCAGATTCTTCTAGGTGATGCAGTGGCCCTGTTTTCTCCGACTATAATCCGCTCAGCGTAGATACTGGCATCTGGAAAATACTATGTATGCACTGTCAAAGCCTGTTCCTGTGCAGTAGCGGCTGATGAGTTCAGTCCTCTTATTGTTAAGGAATCTCTATGCCCAAGGTGGGGCTTGAACTCCCAACCCAAGACCAGAAGCCTCATGCTCCACCGACTGAGTCAGCCAGGCTCCCGAGTTCAAGCCTCTTTAATAGCTACTAAATTATGTGAGTATATCACTGACTTGAAAGTTGAAAGTAATACGTTATGTCTTCTCCGTTATTAGATCATTTTTGAAGCAGAACGTGGCAAGGGCAAAGCCGGAGAGATTGCGGTGGACGGCGTCTTGCTGGTTTCAGGCTTATGTCCAGATGGCCTCTTATCTGTGAACGGCTGAATGTGACTGTGGTCTTTGGTATCTTTATATTCGGCTTTTGATGTCTGGTCTCTGTTTTCTGATATTACATCACCGATTCCCCCACCTTAGAAATACAGACTGAAAAACTGTAATGTACCAACAGTAACATTATTGTCACACGCCTTTCTTGGATAAGACGTGCCAAGAGTTGCTTTAAATATAGTACCACTGTGTTGGTTGGTTTCACTTTTCTGGCACATCTGGGAAACTGTGATGTCACAGCGAGAGTTTTACCTGAGTGGCCTAGCCTGATGCTTTATAGCCAAGCTTGTATATTTAAATGCTTTGTAATAATATTCAAATAATCACTTCATGTCGTGGTTTAGGTCTTCCTAAGTAAGAAAATGAGCTTCTGACGTTCTATTTCATTATGTGTCTCATTACTTGCTTTCCTGGAAAATGTGGGTTTTATTCCTTTGTGTTGGAAATACTTTGCATTCTTAAAAACTCATAAAATTACTTCCTTTTCTAGGAGCACATGACTGCCTTATTAGGCCTCATAAGTGCAATGCAAATTAGCTTAAGTGGTGGAATGCTGGAGGACAGGAAATCAGGCACAAACTCATTGCCTTTTCCTTCTCAGTAACTGGGGAGAGGTAGCCGGGAGGAGCGCAGTTCCGCTAAGGTAGAGAGAGAGGAAGAGACTGCAGGCAGAAGGAGCTGGAGTTGGCCTGGGCTGTCGGTAGGGGAGAGGGCTGACGCAGTGGAAGTTAGTACCCAGAGGAAGAGGCCCGTAACAGTGCGGAGATGAGCGTGGCACAGGGTGGATGACAGGGGGGTTTCATGCTGAGTGGTGGCCAGGGACAACAGATCGGCATCGTGGGGGTCCCAAAGGACAACGCAGAGAAGCGCTGTTCGTCCTCGTCACAGTGGGACAACTCAAATATCCACAGTGTCCCGTGTGGGTAGAGTGGAAAAATAAACTGTGGCATATTCATCCGACGAAACACGATCGAGCAATGAGCATGCCTAAACTAATGCTTTCCCCAGCAGCGCAGATGAATTTTTAAATATGGCATTGATCAAAAGAAACCAGAAAGTAACACCGTGCGACTCCGCTCGCGAAAAGTTTCAAGATCAGGCAGGATTGATTCATCTGTGCTGGAGCAGTTGGGATTGGGTTTACCCTCCAAGGGGATCGTGGGGCAGGGGGGAGCGCCAGGGGGGACATCTGGGGGCCTGGTCATCCTGTTGGCCACGCTCACTTTGTGAGGATCATTGAGTGGCACACTTAGGATCTGGGCCCCGACATTTCTACCTGTGTCATACTTCAAAAAAATGCGCCTCAGGAAGTACAAGTGTTGCCCTTCTCCCCCTCAGGGTGAACCGCATCTCTCTGTGCCAGTTGACTTGGGACACCTCGAGTGCATTCACCTCTCAATACTAGGCAGGCTGTAACCAAAATTCCACAGACTCCTGTAGTCCAGCCACCAATGACTCTTACACTGGGATGTCCCCTGGCTTGCCACCCAGGACACCAGTGGACGCTGGGCACCAAGCTGGTTGCTGAAGGTAAACGGCATTGGAGGTTTGAGGGGGGTGAGGCCTGAGGACACGTGCCTGCTGGTCAGAAAACCAGGAACCCCTCACCTTCCTCACATCTGTTGGCCTTTCTGGACACCCGTAGAAGCTTCTACATCCCCCTTTCCCATTCCTGTCACTGTCCTTTAAAAATCTTCTTCCACATGGGTCCAAGCTGCGGTCACCCAGGTCTCCTGATGAGTGGGAGACACTTGGGGCCAGCGTTCATTTTTCGGACCCTTCTCGGAGTTCTGGCAGCGCCCTCTTGCGGCGGCGGGCGCGACCCTGCGTGTGGCCGCCACAAGGCAAAGAGGGCTGTCTCCAGCGTCTCCTGCTTCCTCTTTGCTCCATTTCTCCCCTCCCCAGTGTCTTGTGAACTCGTGCCTCTTTCTGGATACCTTGAACCCTCCCATTCGGTCACCCGTGAGATCGCAAAGAATCCAATCTGGCAGACCTTTCATTCTTTCGCATTTCACCCCTATTTACTTGTCCTGTCCTACGCTGCCAGTCTCTGCCAGTGCTTTAATACAGAGGAGCGAGTACGAAGGCAGTTTCAGCACCGTCTCCAATCGGGGATTCTCTTTTGATGGCCCTCACGTCGCCCAGCTACATTGAGATGGGTGTGTCAGCCCGTGTTTGCTGGGAGCAAGGAACACAACCAGACCTCAGCTAACTTACAGGGAAGGGGAGGTCTGATAAGGAGACAGGAGTGTGCAGGAGCGTGGGAAGACCAGCAGTCCAACTTCGGAAATGCGCTGCAGGCCTGGAAGCAGAGCGGTGGGAAGAAGCCATTGCCGATCAGCATGCCCACGTTATTGGAATGACCTCTCACCGTACTAGTCTCCCTATTACTCTACTCAAAATTTACATTCCAGGGGTGCCTGGGTGGCTCACTTCTGGCCAGATGTGTCTCCCCTGAAGAATCAGAAGACCTGGAATAAACATGGTTATCCTTTATATTGTTGTGGGGTTTTTTTAAGTTTATTTGAGGGGGGGCAGAGAGCGAGGGAGAGAGAAAATCCCAAGCAGAGTCCACTTTGTCAGTGCAGAGCCCAATGCGGGGCTCGATCCCACAGACCATGAGATCGTGACCTGAGCCAAAATTGAGTCAGACGCTTCCTGGGGTGCCTGGGTGGCTCAGTCCTTTAAGCGTCCAAGCCCGATGTGGGGCTCGAACCCACAAAACGTGAGATCATGACCTGACCCAAAGTCACACGCTTAACCAATTGAGCCACCCAGGCGTCCCAAGAGACCTCCCTTTACATGAAAACACCTAAGAGCCAAAGGGAGGTGAAGCATTTCACAGAGCAGTGCAAACATCCGCTTTGCTGGCAGTGTAGTCCTTCTGGAAACAAGCCACACTTACAGAAGGAACTCCCAGGTGGTGGGCTCGGATTTCTTAGCAGAAATGCAAAAGGCAATTGAGCAGGCAGGCAGAGGTCTTTGCCTAGCGTTAGCATCCTTTCTTCCCATTTCTTTTTGTACCTTATCTCTATTTTTCTGATTAAATGGAATTTTGAGGCATCCCCAGTAACAAGGTAGTCTAAAACGTTTCATTGCCTCTCAATTTCCATCCTGTGATAAGCACCACCAAGTGATGGAAGCCATACTTGCTGGCCTTTCATTTCCCTGCTAATCTATTGTCATAAATCTATGGTAGAATAATCCTAAAGAAATGAGCAAAATGGACAAATGGCGTGGAGAAAAAGTGAGATGGAAATGACCTACAGATAATGACAGGTGCAAGAGAATGTTAAATGAGACTTTTCTTGATGCAGAGTTTGGCCCAGGGCCCCAAAGCTGAGCATCGTCTTAAGGACCCTCTGGTTCTAAAGAGACACGTAAACCATCTGCCTGGGGCTCCCTGAGTGGACCCTGCCGCCCGTGGTCCGTCATCCCTCATCAGCTTATGTATAGAAGGCAAGAGTGGAAGAGAGCTATTAGAATTCCAGAAGCTTACTTATTTTTTTTAATTTATGTTTTAATTCTTAAAAAATTTTTAAATGCCTATTTATTATTGAGAGAGACAGACAGAGTGCGAGTTGGGGAGGGTCAGAGAGAGACACACACAGAATCTGAAGCAAGTTCCAGGCTCTGAGCTGTCCGCACTGACTGAGCCACCTAGCCTCCCCCTTCTCCCCACGTATTTTTATTTTCAGATGGTTGAAAAGTGCAGCCTAATCTACTATTGAAACTTCGAGCACTCATCCAATTCAACACTCTGGCCCTTCTTCAGCTTGAGTGTAATCTCCAGATCCTGCAAAGACCCCCTTTTTTCCCAAGTAAGGTTGCATTCACAGGGGTCAGGGGTTAGGAGGTAGACATACCTATCTTGGGTGGGCAGGGGGTGGGAGCGGGGGACATCATTCAACCCACAACACTGATCAGATTGTTTCTTTATACCTGAAAGTGACTAGAAGAACGGTGGGATTTGCTCAGACCTCACAGTGCAGCCCAAGCACACAAAGGGCAGGACAGAGAGCCAACAGAGCTGGTATCAAAGCAATGATTTCTTCTTATACCCTTTGGGGCCCAGCCTATTCAATAAATTAGATGTACGGGCATCTCACTTTGTTCTTGTAATAGAAACAGTCTTACAGCAATAGCCCTTTGAAACTAAAGTCTCTAGGGGCGCCTGGGTGCTCAATTGGTTAAGGGTCTGGCTTTGGCTCAGTTCATGATCTCACAGTTCGTGAGTTCAAGCCCTGCGTCAGGCTCTGTGCTGGCAGCTAGCTCAGAGCCTGGAGCCTGCTTCAAATTCTGGGTCTCCCTCCCTCTCTGACCCTCCCCTGCTCGCGCTGTCTCTCTCTCTCTCTCTCTCTCTCTCTCTCTCTCTCTCTCTCTCTCTCTCAAAAATAAACGAAAAACATTTAAAAATTAAAAAGAAGAAACGAGAGTCTCTAGTTTTCCATCACCCTTGCAGGCAAAGAATGTGTACAGGTGAGAAGGGCAGGCTACACATGGCTGCTTAATGAATGTTTCCTACTTTCATATCGACTGATGTATGCTGGGGGTGCAAGAAATACTTCTTGGATTAATTACTGCATTAAATAAACCGCATGTTTGGCCAGAGTTTTGTTAACGTTTAGCTGAGCAATGCCTTGAATGGAAGCAGAAGGCGTGCGTTGTAGAGGAGTTCAACAAACTCTGCTGCTGAAAAACATCACTGGGTCTAGTTGTTTTTTTTTTTTTTTTTTTTTTCAATCCAGGTCCAGCTACCTGACAGGCGGCCAGGCCATCAGCCCTCCTGCAGAGGGCGGCGGGTGCCGCGTCACAGCCGCGGGTCATTCTGCGCAGGCGCCATTTACCTAGAACACAGGCGCTAGGGCCCGGGGCAGCGGTCCCTAGTCTGTGGGCTTGCATTGGTGGAGCCTTTGTTGTCCCGCCCCGCGTACCGGAAGCTCTCTCTGGACGCGGAGGTCCCCGGAAGTTGACGGTTTCTCGGTGAGCAAAGCTCTAGGTTGATCTGGGTCTCTGCGCCCCGGTGCTGGGAGAAGCCCGACACTGCTCGGGGTGGGGGCGGGTCCCCGGTGCGTCCTGGGTCGCGTAGGCCCTATCGTGTCCTCTCCCCTCTTCTCCCCCCGAAATCGCCGGGGTGGGCAGGTCTTTCGTGACCGCCGCCGCTTCTGGGCTGGGTGCCGGGCTGGCGCACCGGGACGGCTTGCAGCAGGCTTTGCTTGTCGCCCGGCTCGACCCCCCCGGAGCCCGAACCCGGGCCACAGCGCGCGCTTGGGCTGGTCCCTTCCCCTCGCTGTACCTGTGCTAGGGATCACCCTAACATGTTAAAGGGCACTAGCGCGGCATGTTCTTTTCATAGAGGAAGGGGCTCCCTGTGTATGTAGGTTATGGCTAGAAACAGAATTTTTCTTTAGATCTTAGGTCTAAAGACCTAAACGGAATTAAGTTACTGCTGATTTGTTACCCACTGGCTTTTGGAAATATGTCTTTAATCTCCCCTCTCCCTGGGGTTTAGGCTAGAAATGTGCAGATGTTGCACCTTGCCCATATTAGTTAGTATGTACAACCTTTTTATGCATCTAGTCAACATATGTGTGGGATCAACTCTTGGCCGGTCCTATATAAACTCCTCGATACGTATTCAGAAGCTAGCAGTATAGGTGTGTGTGTCGGCATTATCCATATTAGCATATGCCCTAGAACTGTATTGTTCAATATGGTAGCCACTAGCTACAGAAGATAATGAGCACTTGAAATGCTCCTAGTCCTAACTGAGATGTGTGGTAGGGTAAAACTGCGAATTTGGGGGAACTAGTATGAAAAAGGATTAAACTACCAATAACTTGTTTTTGTCAATTGCATGTTGAGCTGACAGTATTTTGGATACACTGGTTAGGTAAAATGTTATTAATTTCATGTGTTTATCTTAAAAAATTGTTTTTAATGTTTATTTTATTTTAGAGAGAGACAGAGCATGAGCAGGGGAGGGGCAGAAAGAGAGGGAAACACAGAATCGGAAGCAGGCTCCAGGCTCTGAGCTGTCAGCACAGAGCCTGGGGTAGAGCTCCAACTCACGGACCATGAGATCATGACCTGAGCCGAAGTCAGAGGCTAACAGACTGAGCCACCCAGGTGCCCCTCATCTGTTTGTTTTCTTTAAGTGGTTACTTAACCACTTAATGGCTTGTATTATATTTCTGTCGGACAGCAGTGCTTTAGAAAGGGGTCAGCAATTGGCCCGCAGCCTGATCCAGGCTACAAGGGTCAGCGGAGTCGAGGAGTCCATACAGAGATTGGATGGCCTGCACAGCCGAAAATATTTCCTATCTGGCCTTTCACGGACAAAGTGTGCTGGCCCTTTGCTCCAAAACAGTGCTTTTGCTACGGTAGATACGTGTCGTGTCAGCCTTTTAAATATAGTCCCGTGTCATTGTCAGGCTTACTGTGTGACAGGCATAGTTCTGAGGACGTTATAAGGACTATGTCATTTATTTCGCCTATTAATCCAAAATGTGGAGTTCCCTTGATTTTGTTGATGGGGAAATCGAGGCACAGAACGGTCAAGAAACATACGGAACATGACCCCCCCTTCTCACTTCTGTGAACTGCACCTTCCTGGCCTTCCTTATCCCCAGATGCTTGATACCTAGCGTCTGTTCGATTAGCCCTCGGTAGGCACCATGCTGCCGCTGGGTTTTTTTTAATGATTCTTTTTTTTTTTTATTTTTTTTAAATGTTTGTTTATTTTTGAGACAGATAGAGACAGAGCTCAAGGCAGGGAGGGGCAGAGAGAGAGGGAGACACAGAATCCGAAGCAGGCTCTAGGCTCTGAGCTGTCAGTGCACAGCCCGACGAAGGGCTCAAACCCATGGACTATGAGATCGTGACCTGAGCCAGAGTCGGATGCTTTACCGATTGAGCCACCCAGGCACCCCTTTAGATGACTTTTTGAACTAGCATTGAGATGAGGTTGGTCTCATGAGAGGCACGGGGCTTGGGGGTGGTGGGCCCCAGCAAGCGGGTCGATGGAATGAAACGCACAAGCAGGGAGGAGACGGCGCAGCCCGGAGGCGCTCTTGTTTAACCAAAACCATATCTGTTGAGCAACAGTAAGCACTGGCCAGGCGTTTTCCAGGCGTTCTCCGCAGATGAAACAGGCCTCATTCTTTTACGGTCCCGCAGAGAAGGACAAACACTTTTTCAGTGTGATACCCACCGTGAGAAGACACTGCAAATATTTGATGGTTTTTTTTAACAGGTCTCCTCATCTGCAAGATGGAGAGAAGCCACACACCTGTGGCGGGGTCGCCGTGAGGACTGAGATGACACGCGCGTGTGTGGCCTGTAGAGTTGTTAGAATGCCTTTGGCCGCTGAGAGGTAAGGGACGGAATGCGTGTGGGCAGTTGGGTGCATCGTGACACAAAACATCACAGCCACTGGTCGTCATTCGTAGAGAAGGTTCTGCGCCATGCCATGCACGGCAAGTGTTTTAACGCTTCCGAAGGGAAAACCCAAAACCAGAGAGGTTCTGTGCATTCGGTCCAAGAAGAGGACAGGAGCGGTCTTTGGGCTGCGGTGGTGACAGCTCTGGTCTAAATCAGAGTCCCCAGGACGGCTGGGACAATACCCAGGCCTCCGCCCAGGGATCCAGATCCATGCTCTCTGGGACAGGGCCCCGGCATTGGTTTTGGTTTTGCTGTTAAATTTCTCCAGATGATTCAGGTTTCTAGTCAGGGCTGAGAACCACTCATGGCGAGACTCAGGCCATTTGCCTGGCCGAGGACCTGGGGCTCTGTCCTGAGGGCAGAGGGAACCTCTGGAGGGCTTTGAATGGGAAAATGGGGAAATATCCTGGAGAGATCTGTACTTTTTCATTTCTACACCCACCGTGCGGCTCACACACACGACGCTGAGATCAAGAGTCTCGTGTTCTACGGACAGAGCCAGCCAGGCGCTCCTATGATAAATATTTATTAAATGAACTCTGTGGGACTTTAAACTGGACCCACAGCTTACTTTGTCTTCCTACGGCAATTTTCAAAATCTTGTGTCTCGGTTGCTTTCATGGTATACCCCCCAAGGGCAATAAATGCTTTCTGTCCACACTGTTGTCCCACAGAGAGCGTAGAAAGTTTGACGGGATATAAGTGCTATTGAAAGTATGGAGGAGAATGGAAAACAGTATGGCGGCTCCTGGAAATTGAAAATAGAATTCCCAAATGACCCAGCAACTGCCCTCCTGGATATTCACGCCCAAGAAGGCAGGGTCTCGAAGAGATCTTTGTACACCCATGTGCACAGCACCATTATTCACACCGGCTGGAAGGGGCCAGCCAGCCCCGCGGGCCACCGGCCAGTGAATAGACACGTAAACTGTGCTTTATGCATACACTGGATTATTATCCAGTGTTAGTAAGGGTCCATTGCAGGTATAAACCACATGTGTTACAACGCAGGTGACCCTTGAGGACGTTAACGCTAAGTGGAATGAGCCAGACACAAACGACCAGAAGCCGTAGGGTTCCAGTTCAGTGTGGCGTGCGGTCACATTTGTAGAGACAGAAAGTAGGGTGACGGTTGCCCAGGGCCGCAGAGGAGAAAGGAGCGGGAAATTGTTTAACAGGCACAGAGTTGGTTTGGTGAGATGCAAAGAGTTCTGGGCGTTGGTTGCATAGCAGTGTGACTGTGCTTACTGTCACTTAGCCGTCCGCTCAGAGGTGGCTCATGTGGCAAGTCAGGCTGTGTGTATTTTTTCACAATCAAAGATGAGGAAGAAGGAAACGAGGAGAAGTAAATAAAAGGACACGTGGAATAAGGAGCACGGGGCTCACGCATGAGGACGGTCACGTGTTCGGATCCACAGAAGTGAAGACACAGTGCTGCTGGGAAGACACACTTCCTTCCTCTCGCGCGGGAGCCCCGAGGCTGCCGCTCCGTGTCCCCAGGACCTCCTTGAGCCGCCGACCCTTGGCTGGGAAACTCTGACCCGAGTTAAACATTGCTCGGCCTCCACATGGGCGCTCCCTGTCTCTTATTAACCGCCCTGGCGACACCCAGCCGGCATCAGTCCCGATGCCTTTGGTAGTGACGCGTCAGCAGTGAACACGGAATGCAGGCCTGATGAGTGTTTTCTCCTCGTCGGGCAGCTTCCTAGCACGCTGGGGAGGAGGGTTCAAGTGCATTCAGCAGCTTGAGACCTTAGTATTGTGACAGTGGCCGCCAGGCTTCCTCTAGGTCCCGGGAGCTCAGGCACACAGGTCAGAGAAACGTTCAGCGATGGAAGGCATGTAGTTTTCCTTTTTCTGTGTTGCCTTGCCTGTTCTTTGTTTACTGAGCCTTTTTCTTTTCCTTCTTTCTTTCTTTTCTTTCCTTTTTGATGCAGAGAGAGAGAGAGAGAGAGAGAGAAATTGCATATGTGCACAAGGTGGGGAGGACAGAGAAACAGGGAGAGAATTCCAAGGAGGCTCCAGGCTGTCAGCGCCGACAGCACAGAGCCCGATGCAAGCCCGCATCCCACAAGCCGCTAGATCATGACCTGAGCCGAAATCAGGAGTGGAACGCTTAACCGCTTAATCGACTGAGCCCCCCAGGGCCCCAGTGAGCCTTCGATTCTCAGGGAGACGTCCTTCGCTGTTTTCACTCTTTAAAAGCAGAATTTTCAATCGGTAAAGCAATAATCTTGAAGTACCGATTCTCGATAATGAGAAACATAGCCTCTTAAGATCCCAAATTGCTGGCCCACTGAGTGTTAAATAAATTTAAAGAAAAACAAAAAACAAAAAAACCCCACCCAAGCTGCCTACATCCCAGCTCCCTTCCGTGGCAAAAATGCCAGGCTCGCAATCATGGTCATTCTTGAGCTGGCCCAGCAGGGAAAACACCACTAGGAACCTCATAGCTGTGACCAAGGGGCGATTGATCTGGCTTAGACTCCGTAATCGACTTCGTATGAAACTGTAGATTGCTGATCTGAAGGCAAAGCCACAGGTCCTATAGCAGCTGTGTGACATTCTGATTCCCAGGGAAGGTAGAAGACCGATCCGCTGACCGTGTCCAGTATGCAAGCATTGTAAATATATGTCCACCATGAAATTAGATCAGACTGATCACTTTTCTGGTTGTGAAAATGATACATGCGCATCATACAAAATACAGGAAGGAGTAAAAGAACAAACCAAAATCATCTAAAATCATACCATTCAGAAAATGGCACCATCTAAAATTTTGTGTATTTATTTTCAACCTTTTCACATGTGATTTTTAAATAAAATATGGATCAGACACTATATACTGTTTTTAAGTAGCTTTATTCAGGGGGCACCTGGATGGCTCAATTGGTTAAGCATCCGATTTCGGCTCAGGTCATGATCTTGCAGTTCATGAGTTAGAGCCCCGCATCGGGCTCTGTGCTGACAGCTTGGAGCCTGGAGCCTGCTTCCCGACTCTGTGTCTCCCTCTCTCTGCCCCTCCCCACTTACTCACTCACTCTCTCTCTCTCAAAAATAAATAAACATTAAAAAATAAAAATGTAAAAACCGGAGTGCCTGGGTGGCTCAGTAGGTTAAGCATCCAACTTCAGCTCGGGTCATGATCTTGTAGTTCGTGAGTTCGAGCCCCATGTCAGGCTCTGTGCTGCTTTAGATTCTGGGTCTCCCTCTCTCTCTGCCTCTTCTCTGCGCGTTCTCTCTCTCTCTCTCTCTCTCTCTCTCTCTCTCTCTCTCTCTCAAATATAAGCATTAAAAAAATTTTTTTAATGTGAAAACCATCTTTAAAAATTTTTTTAAATAAACATTAAAAAAATTTTAAATAACTTTATTCAGATATAATCAGCATACCATACAGTTAACCTCCTCAAAGCGTCCACTTCAGTGGTTGTAAGTGTACTTGCACTTGGGCAGTTCATCGTCACAGTCCACTTTACGGAAGATTTTCCACTTGCCCCAGGAAAACCTCTACACCCATTGGTAGCCACCCCCTTTTATCCCACCCCACTGGGTCCCCCCCATCCCTTCACCCCAGCCCTCGTCAACACTAATCCATTTTCTGTCTCTAGATTTGCCTCTTCCGGGCATTTCATATAAATGGAATCATACGATACGTGGTCTTCTGTGTGTTTAGCTTAGCGTAGTGTCTGCAAGGCTCATCCACATTGTACGTTTCAGAATTTCATATGTGTGTGGCCAAATACCATTGCATTGTATGGACGTGCGGCGTTCTGCTTATCCATCAGTTGACAAACATTTGGGTTGTTTCCAGTTGGGGGCTGTTAAGAATTGTGCTGCTATGAACATTTGTGTGCAAGTTTAACCATTCGGGACCTTCCAGTTTCTCTGCAGTTTGACAATCTCTTGCATATACAGCCTCCACATCTCTCGTTTCCCTAACTTGAACTTGCAGAAGTGCAGTCACTCACCACAAGGTCACTGCATTTTACAGAACTGGTTAGACGGTGTCTAAGAAGACGGCATGGATTCTCTCTGCTCCTGGCTTTAGTGTCAGCCTGTGTGCTTGATGATGGGTGTTTAATATCAAGTGCTAGAAAATGGAGGCCCGTGAGTTTTTTAAGAGACCGATCCCTACCATCAAGACGGGTGTGCCTACATTTTGACATAATGGGCACACACCTGCCCATTACAAATGGGCAGATTAGATTCAAGGGTATTAGGTAGCAAGGTTAGGTACCTTCGGTGGAGAGAAAAAATAGACTGGTTAGATAAAAGAAACATTTGGCTGCCTGGAATGGGGTTCACACAGACACAATCATCAAGCAACTTTGTACACCTCACAGTTAAAAAATTAATGGAACCAAACTGACTAGGCACGAGCTTGGTCCAAAGTCATAAGTTGTCCAGACTGCTTAGGCTGAACCCTGTTGTTGGGAAGACTCAGAGGTCAGCACAGTGCCTTTTGACTCTTGGGGCCCAGCAGCCCTGTCTGCGGCTGCCTTCCAACCTGTACTGTCTCACGATTTCCTCCAGTGTCCTTGGGACGTCTCCATGGCATCCGCTTATGGCTCTCACCGTCTTTTATATTCAGAACAGTACCACTGAAAGATGATAAAGTCAGCAAGTCGTTCAGTTACGTAGCTGAATGGGGGGTGGGGGGAGATAGTCCAGCTTTGCCCAGACTTCCCTGTTGATGCTGACGCCAGCACGATTCCCTGCCCGGCAGGACCGCCAGATCCCATCCAAAGCAGTTGGCCAGTCTGGACCCGGAAAGATCGTGCGTTTGTACAATCGGAGATAGCAAAAGTTCTAGAGTTCTTCCAGCAAGCTTCTTTTAAGCAACGGGGAATGTAGAAGCCACTTGCAGTGCTGCCCTTTTTTTCCAACTACTGGGACTCAGACTTTTGAAACTGAACCATGTCACATTGCAGAGGCCGTTTTGTATCATGTCACCCCCTGCCCTTGTTGTTACACAACTCTTTCCGAAAACAGCACGCAGGTAACTAGCAGAAAGCACTGCTGTTAGGAAGCTGCGATTGGCAAGCCCGAGCCTAAAAAAACGGAAACCTCTTTTTTCTTTGCAGCTGTAAAGATGTCTGACAAGAACCAGATCGCTGCCACAGCTTCCCTTATTGAGCAACTGACGTCTAGAAGGAATTTTGAGGATCTTGGCAACCACCTCACTGAGCTAGAAAGTCTTCATGTGACTAAAGAGCACCTCCAGGAAACCGTTGTGGTCAGGGCCGTGTACAGAGTCCTCAAAACTTGCCCCACGGTGGCTTTGAAAAAGAAAGCCAAGCGTCTGCTGTCAGAATGGAAAGGTCTCTACAAGGATGCGCACTTGAAACCAACGAACAGCCCGAAATCATTCCCTGCGGGTGGAAGTGAAGAAAACCCAGGGCTTTCTCATGACCCACGTCAGGGTAAGATGCCAGGCGGCTCCAGTTCTAATTCATCATCCCACGACGTTGCAGAAGCCATTGAAGCGATTGCGCCTGAAAATAGCGCTCGTCCAATGGGACCCGAGGAAAAGCATTTCAGGGGTGGTGACCCTAAATCCGCCGATGAGAGATCCAGTGAGTTGCTGGATCCCACGGTACCTGTGAGAGCTAAATGCACAGAGCTTCTTTACGAAGCTTTAACGAGGTCTTCCGCAGATCACCCCAAAGCTGATTTGTGGCGCAACCTGGCAAGAGACATTGAGGAACACATTTTTACCCTTTATTCCAAGAGCCTGAAAAAATACAAGACTTGTGTTAGGAGCAAAGTCGCCAATCTGAAGAATCCCAAGAGTTCCCACTTACAACAAAGCTTGCTCTCTGGGACCGTGTCTCCTCGAGAATTTGCCGCAATGACCGTCATGGAAATGGCACACGAGGACCTGAAGCAGCTGAGAGCCTCGTACACGGAATCTTGCATACAGGAACACCACCTTCCCCAAGTGGTGGACGGCACACACACAGAGAAAATAAAATGTAGACGCTGTGAGAAGTTCAATTGCAAGGTCACCGTAATCGCCAGAGGAGCGCTTTTCCTTCCAAGTTGGGTGCGGAACTCCAACCCAGACGAAGAAAGGATGACCTATGTGATCTGTAACGAGTGCGGGGAGCAGTGGTACCATAGCGGGTGGGTGTGCCTGTGAGTGCAAACAAGTGCTGTCTTCACAAAGACCCAGGGAGATGCCTGGTTTGTTTGTTTGTTTTTTGGTTACCTCCCTTTTATGCTCGGTCTTACCGTCTTCTTAAAACAAGGCTTCGAAGAAGAAAGGAAAGTCATTCATTGAGGCTCACACCACTGTCGCTAAAAGTTGACAGTTTGGGAAGAGAGCGGACGACTCGGTGTGGTTGACAGCAGCTCAGCACACGCGGGAGCCTATTAGACACTCAGAGCCCCAGGCCTCACGCCGCCGAGTCTGACTCCGCATTTTGGCAGGATCCCAAGGTGGTTCTGTTCAAGACAGTTTGCGGCTTTCGCAGTAGGCCTGTCGTTCTCAGCAGCGGCTGCGTATGAAAACCATCTGGGGGGCTTTGAAAACCCACTGGTGCTGAGGGCCCTCCCTACAACAATTAAATCTGAATTATGGGATCTGACCCAGCCATCAGCATTTCTCTTTTAATTTTTTTTTTTATTTATTTTTGAGAGACAGAGTGCAAGCAGAGGAGGGGCAGAGAGAGAGGGAGACACAGAATCGAAGCAGGCTCCAGGCTCTGAGCTATTAGCACGGAGCCCGATGCAGGGCTTGAACCCATGAACCGTGAGATCATGACCTGAGCCAAAATTGGACGCTCAACGGACTGAGCCACCCAGGCACCCCAGCAGCATTTCTTTTTTAATTCCTCAAGTTATTTTAAGACGCAGAGTTGAGAACTATTCACACATAGGCTCTCACTTGACTGTCTCACAGCTCTAAGAAAAGAATGTCACTGTACACTTTACAGATGAAGAAACAGGTCCACAGAGGTGCTGTGCCTTGGCTGAGCCACACAACCTTAACTAGCCCAACTCAAAGTGCTCCCACATGGGTCTTCTTCCAGATTCACTGTCCAAGACCGCCTCACCATTAACTTCCGAGAAGCGTATTCCTGGAGATGTGTCTTTAGGCTCCAACATGGGACAGCCAGAGCGTTGTTACTGCCCCCTCTCTTTTCTCACTTTACTTCTCTCTTCCTTGAACCATGAAAGTTATCCTGTAACTAATCCCACAATTAGAAGTGTGTTTCAAGACTTCTTGCTTAGAGGAGTTGTGTGTTTTTTGTTATGTTTTTAATTTTTTTTTTTGCACAAGTTCTCGAGAGTCTATAAACTGTTTATGAAATTTGGTTTCTGTTGTTAGAGAGTCTTCATGTACTCATGGGCATGTGAGTTTAGATCTGGAGTTTAGATCTTAGGGGCCGGGGGCGCCTGGGGGGGGGGGGCTCAGTCGGTTAAGCATCCAACTCTTTTTTTTCTTTTATAGTTTATTGTCAAGTTGGTTTCCATGTAACACCCAGTGCTCTTCCCCACAAGTGCCCTCCTCCATGACCATCACCCGCCTTTCCCTTTCCCCCTCCCCCTTCAGTCCTCAGTTTGTTCTCAGTATTCAAGAGTCTCTCATGGTTTGCCTCCCTCTCTCTCCCCAACAATTCTTTCCCCTTCCCCTCCCCCACGGTCCTCTGTTAAGTTTCTCCTGTTCCACTTATAAGTGAAAACATATGGTATCTGTCCTTCTCCGCCTGACTTATTTCACTTAGCATGACACCCTCGAGGTCCGTCCACGTTGCTACAGATGGCCAGGTTTCACTCCTCATTGCCATGCATCCGACTCTTGATCTCAGCTCAGGTCTTGATGGGGGGGGGGGGGCGATCTGCAGGGAGGAAAAAAAACTCTCCTAGGCTCTATAAATGGAACTCTGCAAATTACCACAACAAAAGACAAATTAAGAAGAAAAACAGTTTATTAACATATGTAACACAATACACGGGAGGAACTCAGTGATAAAGAACTCAAAAGGGTGAAAGGGTGGTTAGAACTTGGGCTTGTATAGTAAAATCTTAACAAAGAAGCGTACGTTTGTAGAGAAATGAGACAAAGGAAAGGGGCTTTAGGCTTTTAGGGGCAGCAAACTATGGGAGGGTAAGTATATGAGTGTGCTGACGGAAAGTAGTGTGTATTTAGTAAGGTTTGTTTGTGTGGACTCTTCTCCATGCCATCCCGTCTCTGACGGTAAGATTGTTACCTCCTTCCTGGTACAGAATTCACAAGGGAGTTTATGTTCTACTTTCAGGCAGGTGGGCGGAAGGCAGGGAGCTCATTGCACCATTCCGTGTCTGCCTTCTCATTTGCTTTCAGCCCAGAATGATCCTTATGCCCGGATGGCATATCTGGGGACCACACACTCTGAACCCGTCAGGCCTGAAGCTCCAATTCTGCTTATGTAAAAACAGGCCGTCATCTGTCCGAGGTGGTCCATTGCCTCAGCCTTTGTTTGAATCTACCGTTTCTCCAGTGAATCAATTCTGAAGGGAAGTTAGTGCTTCAAGGCTTTTATGCGGTGTTTACCAACCTGTGCAACTGTTTCCGCACAGCCTGCCTCCCGTATGATTACAGCAGGTTGTGTTCTCTGTTAAGAACTTAGTGGGCATTTGTGGTTAGTTTTTTTTTCCTTGAGAGAGAGAGAATGAATCCCAAGCAAGCTCCATGTTGTTGACAAGTGCAGAGCCTGATACAGGGCTCGAACTCATAAACACTATGATCATGACCGGAGCCGAAACCAAGAGTCAGATGCTTAACCAACTGAGCCACTCAGGTGCCCCAATGGTTACAGTTTTAATAAGTTCACTTGTAAGTTATCTCCAGGCCTACATATCTTCACCAGTTCTTTCCCCCCGCCGCTCCCAACGTCGGAGCCAGAGCGCTGAAGGCCTAACCACACGGACAGCCACCTCCTGACAGGATTCCCCCAAAGGGGCATAAAACTCAAATATGTTTGCGTGTTCAAATGCCTTGAGGCCATCGGATGGGGACTCTATTTTGATATCTCTTCTTCCCGTGGCTTCCCAGGGCTGCTCATTGCGATCTAACACGTTAGTCTCTTAAAGAGGAACTTGCAAAGTCACCCAAAATTTCAAGTTTCACAAACTGGCTTCTTGTGGCTTGGAGTGATCTCAGAAGCTACTCAGTGCTCATAAAAGAGCACATCACATGAGAGCCAAGTGTTCACATCAGTGTTTTTTGTGTGTGAGGTTTTTTTTTTTTTTTTAATACTGGAATTGTGCAAACTTAATTTGCAGACAGAAGCATTTGAAATGGCAGTTCCTCTACTCTCCTCAAATGTAAAAATCTGGGTCTCCTTTCCTATCAACGTTGTCAGTGACTTTTGGAACAAGAGCTAGGCAAATAGTAATGTGGGGTTTTTTCTTTTAGCCAGTGAAACAGCATTACATGTTTAAGTATAATCATTCTTTCACATTCTCTGTCTTAGCTGCTTAAAAAAAAAAAAGTGTTTTTCTTTAAAATTGCTTGTGGGAGAAAGGAGCTTTCTTTTTTTTTAATGTTTATTTTTAAGAGAGCGAGCGAGCGAGCGAGCATGCAGGGGAGGGGCAGAGAGAGAGGGAGACAAAACTCCCAAGCAGGCTCTGTGCTATCAGCACAGAGCCCAGTGCAGGGCTTGAGCTCAGGAACTGTGAGATCATGGCTTGAGCCGAAATCAGAAGTCGGATACGTAAGCGACTGAGCCACCCAGGCGCCCCAAGGAGCTTTCATGTAATTTGAAATCATGTTTACAGGAACAGCAAGTGCAGTGGCCCCAAGGTAGGGGGCTGGGGGGGGGGCGGGGGGGGCTGACACGGACCGGCTAGAACAGGAGTCCACCGGGGCTGGAGAACTATGGCAAGAGGAAGAAGGATGAGAGGTGAAGTCGTAAGAGCCGTTGGGTTCATTAGGGTCCTTGTCAGTCATGACGAGGACTTTGGGAAGACATCGAGGCCAGGGAGCTGGTAGTGACACCGTTTGAATGGCCCTTGGGAAAGCCCCTCTGACTGCTTTGTCAAGTTAGATGGGGAGGGAGGCAAGGATGGGTGCCGCCACCCAGTTCGGTGGCCATAGCACTGGTCCCGATGTCATGGAACTGGTTTCAAACCCCAAGCCCGGTCTCCCTGCATCTTTAAGTCCTTGGTGACGGGGTTCCGGACACGCTCCTCCAAAGTTCCTCACCCTGGCTTATTGAATAAGCTGAAGGAATCTGAGTGACTGGCGTCAGAGGACTCTGTCCCTTCCTTTGTCCCCTGAGGCAGGTCCTAAGACCCTCCAGGGAGGGCCACCCTCCCCTCGTGGGCGGGGGGGGGGGGGGGGGGGGGGGGGGGGGGGGGGGGGGGGGGGAGAAGAGCAGAGGCAGGGACACAGGGGAATCTGAACGAAGAAGCCTGTCCAGACTTCCCCTCAGCTCACACCCTTTGGTCCTATCGCCGTCTCCATGGTGCTGCACTCTTCGGGAAGCCTAGTGTAAAAGCGCCCCCCAAAAAACAAACCCAAATCCCACCGGCTTCACTGTGTCGTTGGGGCTTCGTTTCCGTCCGAAGGCCCCTGTGTCCTGTAAAATTTATACTAAATACATGTGAATGCTTCCCTCTTGTTAATCTGCCTGTTGTTACAGGGCCCCAGCCCAGAACCTGGATGGGGGGAAGAAAAAAGATTCTCTTTTCCTTCCTTATGTTGGCAATTTGGCAAATGCGCGTTTCATCAAATGCCACCAGTGCCACGGCCCCTGCCCGTGATACAGATCAGCTAATGGCACTGAGACCCAGCCTCATACGCAGCCCAGAGCCTGGATCCCGGTTGCCGGGGCTCGGAGGGGTCCCTGCAGCAGCCGCGACACCTGAATGCGGAAGGTCCCTCTGGGCCCTTTCCCACATCACTCTCCCTTTGTCCCCGTTATTTTTTTTAGATAAAAAAGTTGGGCACAATTGCAGTTCTGTGTCTTTCCCCAGCACTTCCCCGGGCTGAGAGGCCCCTTTCACTGCCGATTACCATTTCTCAACAGCAGCCAGGAAGCCGCAGCCTCTTCATCTCTCAGGTCAGGTTGCTTTCTTTATGACTTCCCAGTAAATGCAAAATAGTTCACAAAACTACTTTCGTATCTCGCAGGGCTCTTTGTTGGAAGTACCTAGATTATAGGAGGCGTCCGACGCCTTGCTTTCAGAACAGCCGTCAAATCAAAAAGAGCGGAGAGGACAGCTTCATACATTCCCATCTGCATGATTCTCTAAAATGAAGTTTCCAGAGATGTTGCCGCACTTTATTGGAAACGCCATGCACTAGTGATTTCACCTCACTCCACTGCCAGGTGCTGGGGGCAGTGAGACGGTCAAGAGCCAACCCAGGCCTTGGGGACCCACAGCATGATGTAGCCGGCTATCATTTTACATTTTAAGAGCCATGAGAGAGACATGGACTGACTGATGGACGAGGCAGGGGTGCAGGGTACCCGGAAGAATCAGGGAGGGCTTCACGGAGGCTGTGACCCTTAGGGTAAATCTGGAGATGAAGTTGGCCAGGCAGAGGAAGGGGGAAGGGTATCCCATTGCCATATTTGCTCGATTCCTGGCCCTTTATGTACAGCATCTCATTTAATCTTCACGACTACCCCGCCAGCATTTTAGAGGTGAGGAAACAGAGGCAGAGGGAGATTAAGTTCTTGCACAGGAGGTACACAGACGCAACACCAGATGGGGTGTTGTCTGAGGGCTGTTGTTTTTTGTTTTTTTTTTTTTTGCATATCCATTCGCTTCCAGAAACATCCTGACTTCCTGTTAATTCCATCCAAGGTACAACTGTTTTTTTAGTTGTGGTTTGTTTTTTCAATGACTGAAGTGTGTAATTTATAGACTCCACCTCACTCTGGTGCTGTGCGTCCCTCCCTCTGACGGAGAGATGAGCCAGGGCCACTGGCACCCCATGCTGGTGCTCCTGACTCGGGACCCTTCCCAAACCTGGTGGCGTCCATGCGGTTTATCCGATTTCCTGAAAAGCAAGTGATTTTTTAAATATGTAAATTTTCAAACAGAAAAATATGTAGCTTTTAGGGGCGCCTGGGTGGCTCAGTAGATTGAGTGTCTGACTTGGGCTCAGGTCGCTATCTCAAGGTTCCTGAGTTTAAGCCCCCATCAGGCTCTGCGCCGACAGAATGGACCCTGCTTCGAATTCTGTGTCTCCCTCTCTGTCTGCCCCTCCCCCACTCATGCATGCGTGTTTTCTCTCTCTCTCTCTCAAATAAATAAACATTAAAAAAAACCAAAAACATGTAGCTTTTAAAAGGACATATGTTTATATATTTTTTGAATTTGAAGATTATAAGTGTATAAATGCAGCTTCGAATATCATTTCCTCTAAAATACAGTGGCGTTTATATCTTCATTCTCTGTGTGGCCTAGGGAAACTATATAACAAAGATAACAATCAATTATGACAAACTAACCAAGCTGTTTTGTATCCTTTGTTAAATTACTGCAGGCATCCTGCAGGATAATTTTTTAAAAAATTAAATTTGTTGGACTTATTCTTGCTTTCTTTTAAAATACAAACAGGGTACAAATGGAAGTCTTTTTCAAATGATGGCACATAATTTTTTTAAAAATCTAAAACAGCCCTAGGAAAGTTACAGATCCAATTAATAAGCAAAATGTTGCCCATTCAAAAACTTCACTATTTTTAGACTGTTCACTTTCAAAAGGTGTAATAAACGTTGAAGTGTAATAAACATGGAGAGAGCGTCCCAGCAGCTGCTTTTAAATCCTCGAAATAGCATCCTAATTTGCTAAATTCACCTTTGTGGATGGAAACAAGTCGCTTCCAAGTTTGTAGCGTGGGGTCCTCTGGCCGGGTCCCGCCTAGTGCGCCAATCAGATCTGTCAGGGACTGAGGACACAGGGCTGTAAATCACTTTCCCTGTCCCCGACCACAGCATAGCCAGAGCTTGCTTGCCCACACCCTGCTCCCTTGGCTCTTGCCCATGGCAGGGGACCCGATCGTACGTCCGTTGGGCCAGCTGAAGGAGACGGTCACCCACGTCTGAGCAGAAAGAACCCCCAGGTTTAAGTGGCTTATGTGTTGGCATCTGTGAGTCCAGCAGGGGGTCTTGCCTGTCACACGTCTTCTCATACCAAGGACTTCCATCTGCACGGCTCTGTTTTCATGCCCCAGATGCATTCCCCACCACCCACCCCCAGCTTTGTGAAATCTCACAAGTTGCTGAGCAGAAAGTTTCCAAGCATTTTAGTGAATTTCAGTATCATTTCAAAATGAGACAGTGGCTCCAGGGCTTGGGGGTTTCCTTCGAGGTTTGATGAGGACGGTCAGAAATCCATGGTGGGGATGGTTCACAACTGCGAATATGCTAAGCACCATCGAATTATACACTTGAAATGGGCGAACTGTGTGGTCTGGGACTGAGATCTCCATAAATAAAGCTGTTGGGGAAAAAAATGAAACGAGCTGAGGGAGGGAATTAGAAATAGGACTTCTAGTGGATATTTATCGCCGCAAGTCATTGTGAACGTTCAGTATATTCGTGCACGTAATGCAGAAATAATGGCAGTCTTCCTCAAAGGGGCCTTGCAGGAGGCGCCCCGGCCAATTTGCACAGACAGAGAGAGAGGCCTCTGTCCAGGCAGTTGGCTGGGCCCCAGGCTTTGCATTTCTGCGTAGAAGGCCCCTCCCTCTTTCAGTCACAAAACAAACAGGGCTGAAGTTTCCATCCACAGTCATCGCTCCTTGCTCCTTACGTTTCTTCCCTGCCTGTCAAGCCACAGACTTGAGCGGCACTGTATCAATGACATCAAGCCCCTAGAACACAGAAAATCTTAGAGCAGTGCCGTTTACGTGCCTAGTTAGATCCGTCCTTAGAAAAGAAACTACAGATGAATTCAGTGCTCTGCTCTGGCTACTGCACAGTGAGGCCCTGGGATCAGCAGCCGCAGCCAGACCTGGGAGCGAATACAAAACCGGGGGCCCCATCTTGGACCTGTTGAATCAGAACGTACGTTTTCACAAAGCCCTCAGTGACTCCTCACAATGCACAGTACAGTCTACGAATGTTCTCCTACCACAGTGACTGGGCCTGGGAACTCTGCCTCCCCGCTTCTACTTTGGGACGAAATGCCCCAGTTTCTAGCTGACGCTGGTCTCTTAACTCTCAGCTCGTCTTGCCCATGAACCGTTGCCAACGTCCACATCACTCAATGCAAGGAACAACTTTTGGCGCATTCAACACACTCGCTTCCTTCTTGCGCATGCTTTTCACATGGTTTGGCGGGGGTTGGCTGTCCCGGGTCTCCCCTCTTACCGGCCACTCTATCTCCGTATTGTTTGCTGCTTCCTCATTATTTTCCTAACCTCTTAACTTTGGAGTGGCCAGAGTTTAGTCATTGGACACCTTCTGTATCTACACTCATGCCTTTGTTGATTTATCTAGTTCTGTGGTCTCTATACCATCGATAGGCTATTGACTCCCCCTCCTTGTCTTTGGGCTTGAATCTCTCTTCTGAATCCCAGGACCCCAAATCTAACAGCTTCCTTGAGAACTCTACTTGGATGTCTAAAGCATCTCAAACTTGGTTTATTATTTTTTTTAAGTTTATTTATTTTTTGAGAGATAAATAGACAGTGTGAGGAGAGGAGGGCAGAGAGAGTGAGAGAGAGAGAATACCAGGCAGGCTCTGTGCTGTCAGCACAGAGCCCAATGCGGGGCTCAAACTCACGAAACCGTGAGATCATGACCTGAGCTTATACCAAGAGGTGGACACTCAACTGACTGAGCCACCCAGGCGCCCCAAACCTTGTCTGTTTAACCTCAAGCTTCTGATCTTCTCTCCAACACTACTTCTCCACTAAACAGCAACTCCATACTTGCAAAACTTAAGCTAGAAACCTTGGAGGTCTGATTGACTCCTTTCTTTCTCTCCTATCGAACTTCCAACCAATCAGCAAATCCTATTGGCTCTATTCCAAAGAATAAGAAGTCTGCCTTAAAAATGGGCAAAAGATTTGGGGCACCTGGGTTGTTGAGTATCCAACTCTTGATTTCAGCTCAGGTCATGATCCCAGGGTTGTGGGATCGAGCCCCACTTCAGGTTCACGTGGACGGTGTGGAGCCTCCTTGGGATTCTCTACCCCTCTCTCTCTCTCTGTCCTTCCTCCACTTATGCATGTGCACGTTCTCTTTCTTTAACTCAAAATAAATAAGTAAAACTTAAAAAAAAAAAGATTTTCTCCCCTCTTCTCTGCTTACACTCTCATAAATAAATAAATAAATAAATAAATAAAATGGGCAAAAGATTTAAATAGACCAAAGAAGATCAAAGAAGACACAGGCATGTCCAGTAAGCACATGAAAAGATGCTCAACATCATTAGTCATGGGGAAATGCAAATCAAGACCACCGTGAAATACCACTTCATGCCCACTATGGTGGCCACAATCAAAACACTGGAGTCTCTCTCTGTCTCTCAAAAATAAATAAAAAACAAAAAAATTTAAAAAAAAAAACACTGGCAAACAACAGGTGCTGGAGAGGGTGTAGAGAAATTGGAACTCTGTACTTTGATGCTGGGGATGTAAAATGCTGCAGCTCCTTGGGAAAACCATTTGGCAGTTTCTTAAGAAGTTAAATACAATTTTACTATACAGCCCCAGTAATCTCCCCCCTTGGTACATACTCACGTGAAAACATAAGCCCACACGAAGACTTGTGTATGAATGTTCACAACATCATTCACATTCGGCAAAACACGTAGCAACGCAGATGTTCATCAGCTGGTGAATGGATAGACAAATTACGGTCTCTCCATTAAAAAAAATACTATTCAGTGATATAAAGGAATGAAGTAGTGATATCATGCCATAATGTGGACAAGTTTTGGAAACATTTGCTAAGTGCAAGAAGCCAGTCATTAAAGACCACACTTTCTATGACTCCAGTTATATGAAATGCCCAGAATGGGCAAAACCGTCAGGACAGAGGTAGATGCCTAGTTACTGGGGGTTGGGGGTTGGCCTGGGGCCTGACTGCTAATGGGCACGAGGGACCCTATTGGGGTGATGGAACTATTTGAAAATTGCATTGTGGTGATGGCTGCACAGCTGTGGAAAACACTGCACAGATTCTCGAAATCATTGAATTGTAGACTTAAAACGTGTGAATTTTGGTGTATGTAAATTACACCTCAGGAAAGCTGTTATAAACATCTAGAATCTGACTGTATTATGCTCTCTGACACTGTATCTAGTGTGTAGACAATTGTCCAGTTGCCTTTTACCTTTCCCTTTTTTGTATGTTGTTTTCCACTTTAGTGTTCAATAACACTGCCAGTAGAAATAAATAAGGAAAAGGAGATTTTTTTTTTAAGATTCTGTGTATTCATTGTTTTACTTCCCAGAAGACCCTGAAAATCTTAGGTTGCTCTTTCTCTCTCTCTCTAAAATAAAAAAGATAAAGAGCCGTTGGGTGATTTTGTTGCTCTTGATTTTTTCTCTGCATTACAGAATGTGCTTGGCTATATGTCCATAATTCTCGCATGGCCTCTTTGAAAATAATCATCCCCAAATCACACATACGAACACTATTTGCCACTTACGAGGGTTTTTTTTAGTGGTTTCTAGTATATTCACAAGATTGTACAACCATCACCATCATCTAATTCCAGAATATTTCCATCACCGCTCCTGAAAAACACCTTCAAGCCATTGGCAGTCACTTCCCATTCTTCCCTCCCTCCAGCCCCTGGAACCACTAATCTACGTTCTGCCTCCGGATTTGCCTGCCCTGGACATTACACATCAGTGGAATCGTGTAATATGTGGCCTTTGTGTCTGGCTTCTTTCACGTGTGTGCCTTTTGGGTTTTTATATTCTTTTGTTTTTTTACTAACCAAAGGAACTGTACTGGCCTTTATTTAAAAGTGCAGCTTTAACTGAATTTACATAAATAAATTCACATTTACAGCTGTCATAATTGTACTTCTTCATTTTTTATGTCAATAATTTTTGGTAATCACATGTTAACACTTGACATTTTGAAAGAAAAACACCCCCTCCACTTATCTACAAGATAAAGGTCACAAGATTTTTTTTTTCTTTAAGAAAAGGGAAATAAGGATATTTTCCCCTCGTTACTTACTGTAGTTGGCCGAGTTGAGTTGAGTCCGATTTCATCACTATAACCATTGTCTTTAGTGAAGGCTTGTAGCCATTGTTTAGTAAGGAGCAAAGTTAGGGATTCTCGGCAACGGCTTGGATCGGGTTTTCCTCCCCTGCATGCCTTCTTCCAAACACACACACCGTGTGGTATAAAATTATTGTGCGTTTGCTGTATATGGCTTCCAAAAAAAAAAAAAAAAGAATTGTGTGGCTCACTACAGTTTGGCTGTTCCTCACACAATTCCACTCTCTCTAGGCTGAGAGATTTCACACTGAGCTCATCCCGTGAACTTTCTCCATCGCAGGCCTCCTCTGTTTTAGCACTGCCTCGTGTTATTTGTGGGCATGTTTTTTTTCCCTTTAACTGTCCATTAAATTCCTATGCGCACCTTAGTGATATTTGTATCCCTCAAAGCCCCAAGATTAACTCTGGGTGCGGTCGATGGCTTAATTCAATTTTGTAAAATAGGTTTTTACCTAGAGTTGAATTTCAATGAGTTCATATGTGTCTCTGTTCTACATCCCACCCCACACTTGGGAAGGACCACATCTAAACTTTAATAAACTGGATCAAATGTTACTGTTGTTAGTGTTTCCAACCTACTCTCCAAAAGAAAAAATATATTCAAAATAAATTTATTTCATTCACGTTATGGCATTTGAAACTGACCAGATTAATAAAACAAAGCCCTGAGTCATAAGAGCTGGGTTAGGTTGTATTATTGCTCAAGAATTTGATGACCTTCCCAGGGAGACAATTCTAGAATGCCATACCACTGAGATCAGATTTGCCACGTGACTTGCAGCGCCCCTCCCTTTAGCAGGATTCTATAGCCTACTGCGTGGCTTCCTTTGTCCAAGGACATATGGGTGGAAATGATGCGCGTCACTTCCAGATAGAAGCATTAAGAGCCAGCAGCTGTAGTATTTTGGTCTCTTTTCTCTCAGCCAGGGGCTTCTCCATTAGCTCAGGTTCATCAGCTTGGGTCCAGAGGGAGCGTGACCTAGAATAAGCCACCGAGGGTTGGTGGGGGTGGGGGAGGCCATCTTTTCTTATCACAGTGTGGCTAAGCCTAAGCTGATCGATACACAAGTCTAAAGAGAGGTATAGTTCCAATTACCTGAATTTATATTATGAATCACAGTAAATTTGTACTGGATGATCTGTAAGATACATCCTAACTTGGTACTACTCAGAGTTTGTACAGTTGACCCTTGAACAACACAGATTTGAAAGGCTCAGGTCCATATATATATGGATATTAAATATATATATACACACATACACATACATACATTTATTGTATGACTTTATTATAGGAATACAGTATATAATACATATACAAAATATGTGTTAGTTTATACTCTTGGTGAGGCCTCCACTCAACAGTAGGCTGCTGTTAGTAGTTAAGTTTGGGGGAAGTCAAAAGTTATATACAGATTTTTGACTGCATGGGAGTCAGTGTTCCCAACCCCCACGTTGTTCAAGTATCAACTTCAGCTTCAAATAAAGACATGGACTCCTTCTAACTCAGAAAAGGAATTTCTCAGGGAGGTCTGGAGTAGTTCTTAGAGGCAAAGCTGGAGTATTGAGTTGGGATAGTGGACAGGAACAATGAGAAGCCACATGAGTGGCCTGATTAAGGTGCTGTCATGCTAGGCAGCAGGCACTGCCACTGGCATCCTCACCACTGGCGCCACCTGTGGTCACTAGATACCGGAGGCCACCACTACCCATGCCAGAATGAACTTTGAACTCTTCCAGCATCTCTGTGTTCCTTGCTTAAGAGTCAGATCTTCAAAGAGAGTATCCGATTGGCCAGTCTTGGGTCTCATGCCTGTATCCTTGTTGCCAGGGTTCTGGAAGAGCAAGTATCTAAGTTTCTGGCCTTTAGAGCTTCTATAATGAAATAGAAGAAAATAGTTGGCCCAGTCGCTTGAGCGTTCAGCCTCAGCTCAGGTCATGATCTCATGGTTTGTGAGTTCCAGCCCTGCCTCGGGCTCTGTGCAGACACGCTCAGAGCCTGGAGCCTGCTTCGGATTCTGTGGCTTCCTCTCTCTCTGCTCCTCCCCTGCTCGCGCTGTTTCTCTCTCTCTCCCTCGAAAATAAAATAAAACATTTTTAAAACTTTAAAAAAATAGTTGGCTCCCTAACAGAAGGGTCTTCAGGTGCTAAGCAAAACGCTTCCTCCCCAGCCCCCCAAAACTCTCAGAAGATAAGAAAACTTTACAACTCCTAATTTGTGTTTTTTTAGTAAGTCACGCTTCCCTTTATGCGGGTATAACATAAGCAGTGTAGTATAAATGACTATATTGTAACTGAATATTGACTGTTATTTAATTTTAATTGATTTATATGTCAATGTAAGTAACCCCATGTAGCTAGTGGCTACTCTACTAGGCGAGATAGTTCTGGTCTTATCAGACACCACGCCTACTTATCTCCACTAAGATCTTCACTTTTTCTGTTATATTTCCTTTTTTAAAAATATATCTTTAGGGGCGCGTGGGTGGCTCAGTTGGTTGAGAGTCCGGCTTCTGCTCAGGTCATGATCTCACAGTTCATGGGTTCAAGCCTCGCATCAGGCTCTGTGCTGACAGCTCAGAGCCTGGAGCCTGCTTCAGATTCTGTGTCTCCCTCTCTCTCTTCCCCTCCCCTGCTCATACTGTCTCTCCCTGTCTCTCAAAAATAAATTTAAAACATTAAAAAATTTAAAAATATATATATATATCTTTAAATTTTATTTATTTTGAGAGAGAGACAGAGCGAGCAGGAGAGCAGAGAGAGAGGGAGAGAGAAAATCCCAGGCAGGCTCTGCACTGTCAGTGTAAAACCCGAAGCAGGGTTCAAGCTCACAAACCGTGAGATCATGACCTGAGCCAAAACTGAGAGTGGGATGCTAAACCAACGGAGCCCCCCCACCACTTCCCGCCAGGCGCCCCTGTTATATTTATTTCTAAATGTTTTCTAATTTTGCTATTGAAATTGGTATCTGTTTTGATTTATATTTCTGGGATTGGTTGGTTGTATAAATGGAATTTATTTTTGTTGAACATTTAAAAAAAATTTTTTTTAATTTTTTATTTATTTTTGAGAGAGAGAGAGAGAGAGAGAGAGAGAGACAGCTTGAGCAGGGGAGGGCTAGAGGGAGGGGAGACAGAATCTGAAGACAGGCTCCAGGCTCTGAGCTATCTGTCAGCACAGAGCTCGATGCGGGGCTCAAACCCACAAACTGTGAGATCATGACCTGAGCTGAAGTCGGACCATCAACCGACTGAGCCACCCAGGCGCCCCTGAATATTTTTAATCCAGTCACTGTCTTGGTCCCTTTGAGCTGCTGTTACAAAATGCCATCGAGGGGCGCCTGGGTGGCTCAGTCGGTTAAGTGCATCCAACTTCAGCTCAGGCCATGATCTGGTGGTCTGTGGGTTCGAGCCCCGCGTATGACTCTGTGCTGACAGCTCAGAGCCTGGAGCCTGCCTCGGATTCTCTGACTCTCTCTTTCTGCCCCTCTCCTGCTTGTACTCTGTCTGTCTGTCTGTCTGTCTGTCTCTCTCTCTCAAAAATAAATAAGCATTTTTAAAAATGCCATTAAACAGGTGGCTTACAAACTACAGAAATTGATTTCTCACAGTTCTGGAGGCTGGAGGTCCAAGATCTGCCAGCAGACTCGGTGTCTGTTGAGAGCCCATGTTCAGGTTCATGGATGCCCTATTTTCACAGTGGCCTCGAGATGGCAGAAGGGATGAGGGCGCTCTGTGAGGTCTCTTTTATAAGGACACTGATATCCTCAGGAAGGCTCTAGCCTTACCCAGTCACCTCCCAAAGGCCCCACCTCCTGATACCATTACATTGGGGATTAGGATTTCAACCTACGGATTTTGAGAGGACACAAACATCTAGTCTGCAGCAGGCTGCCTGCCTTTGATAAGTTTTTTTATAGAGTCCTTTTGAATTCCCAAGCATATTGTCTGTGTTTAGTACAGTTGTCTGTTTGGATGCCATACAAAGTACTTCTAAAGGTTGCTTGAAGTTGCTTCATTAGAAGAATTTCTGGGGCGCCTGGGTGGCTCAGTGGGTTCAGCATCCAACTCTTGGTTTCTACTCAGGTCATGATCTCACGCTTGTGAGATCAAGCCCCTCCTCGTATTGGGCATGGAGCCTGCTTAAGATTCTCTCTTCCTCTCCCTTTGCCCCTCACCCCCCTCAAAAAAATTTTTTTAAAAATCTACTTATTGCTTATAAAAGTACTGTAACATGGAATTCAAAATTTAAATAAAAATTACCCGGAATCCTGCTGCCCCAGTGATCAACTATTTTGACTTTTGTTGTTGCCTCATTCTTTTTTTTTAAATAAATACTCATATGCAGAAAAACACCCATAAACACACTCACACATACAAATATATTTTTTATATAATGTAGCCATGGTGTGCCTGGAATTTCCCTTCTACTGCCTTTAAAGGCAAAGTTCATTTATGACTCACGTTCATCAGGCAATCGGCATAGGGATCAGATTCCCCCCTACATTCCAGAATCATAACGCCTCTTCCCTTCTGCCATCTGTAATTACCTGAGTTAAGCTATGTTTAGAACGCGGTAGAGAAAGAAGATCCCTTTTAAAATGCACTTAATATTTTTTAAGAGAATACATTAGAGCTAGAGAAACAACTATAATTTCGGGCTTTCCATCCATTATGAAGATTTTCTAATAGTTTGCGTCTTTTCTTTATTTAGAATTTTATTGAGTGCTACTGTGTGCTAGGTTCTTAACCATCTGCTGTTCTCTCCACTGGTGCCACCTGTCCACACCCTTCCCACTGCTGTCTGCTTGTCTGAGGGCTCAGCACACGTCACCTCACCTCGTTCATGCCTTCTCTGATCCCATCCCCCTGCTTTCCCAGTGGCCGCACCTTGTTTATTTCCTTCAAGGCCCTTAATCCAATTTGTAACTGCACAGTCGCTGAGTTTCTTATTGAATGTCTCCTTCACTCTTCTGAGCTCTCCGAAGGCAGGGACTGAATCTGTTTTCTTCACCAAGGTAAGGTCATAATATCAACACAGCTGGGAGACAGGAGTGAAATGCAGGGAGTGCTTGGGGACACCTCCTGAGTTCTTCCTACATCTTGGGGGCTCTTGATTCCCAAGTAGCCATTCCACACGAACCACTGTACAGAGCTCATGGGACCCATGAAAGAATACATGTTCTATCATGGTTGCGCATCAGACTTTCCATTTGATTGCTTCATTCTGAAGATCGCAAACTCTGACAGTTTCTCACTAACAATCTACAGGTTAAGCACGATGCTACTATTTGTTGTTGGTTTTTTTTGACTTAGTATTCCTTTCTAAGCTAAGCAGTGAAGAAATCAGATTCCTTGTATTTTCTCATATTGAAACTTTATCTGACTTGAGGATCAGGATAAAAAGTTTGCATTAGTATAAGAAACATGCTGAATTTAGTTTCTAGGCAGATTGGAAGGATGTGACATTGGTTTGAATATTGAAAATGTATATATTATGTAAATATATGAATATAAATATATATGTATAAATAAATATTAGATAAATCTTTCAATATTTATTGAACTTATATAAGAAATCTTTCCTCCATCAAAATGGGACTTTTCCTTCATATAATATTTGATAATATTCTTTTTCACTTATTGTATGTTGTTGCTTATTTTTACTCTGACTTTACTTTAAAGCCAAAAAGGGGCACCTGGGTGGCTCAGTTGGTTAAACGTCTGACTTCGGCTCAGGTCATGATCTCAGTTTGTGGGTTCGAGCCCTGTGTCAGGCTCTGTGCTGACAGGTAGCTCAGAGCCTGGAGCCTGCTTTGGATTCTGTGTCTCCCTCTCTCTGACCCTCCCCTGCTCACACTGTCTCTTTCTCTCTCTCTCTCAAAAATAAATAAAAACATTAAAAATTTTTTTACTTTAAAGCCAAATATAATGGATTTCAAATTACTTTTTATGCTTTTCTCTCTTCTTAGTACAGTTATACAAGTACATCTATGTAATATTGAGAACAAATCTCTTATTTTGGTTATGGTTTAGGGAAACTATAAAATTTCTTATTTAGATATGTCATTTAATGGTCGTATTGCCTACCACCAAGTTCTGTGTTTTTCCTTGCATGTGAAAAGTTTGGTCAATTTAATTATATCAATATTTATGAAACCCAAGTCTGGGAACCACTTACCTGTAGCTTTTCATCAGAGACACCAGAGAGGATTTTTCAGACTCCAGCTGGAAATAGGGTATTAACTCCCAGTGTTCACAGTAATAAGTAGGTGTCATTTAATGAAAGAAATCATTAACGCTTAGCAGCCTTGACCTCTTTTTCCTCCACGAGTGACACAATGGATGTTGGCAGAATAGAAAGACAAAAATCTTAATTAGATGGAGTGAGTCAAATGAGGTCAACTTTTAAATGTTTTTCGTCAGTAAACACGTTCATGGAACAAGAGAATTAGAGGCCACATATCTAACGTGTGTTGGCTTGCCAACCACACAATCTCACAACAAAAATCTCCCGAACTTGGCCTTCAAGGAAAGATCTTTAGACACACCCTACTCTTGCACCGTCAAATCAATTAGGTAAAGAAGTGAATTGTGGGAGAGACCAGAATATGAGTATTCTTTTTTTTTAATGTTTACTTATTTTTTGAGAGAGAGAGAGACCCTGTGCATGTGAGTGGGTGGAGGGCAGACAGACAAGGGGACAGAGCAGAGGATCTGATGTGGGCTCTGTGAAGCAGCAAGCCCCATGCGGGTCTCGAACTCCTGAGATCAGGACCTGAGCCAAAGTCAGATGCTCACTTGACTGAGCCACCCTGGTGCCCCAGAATATATGAATATTCTTAAGTGTCAGCTGTCCAGTGTCTAAGTGCCAGAGTCCAGCTCCAGCAGGTCCAGGGGTCCCTGAGGGATGGACGGTGTCGGCACGAGAGAGTGACGAGAAAGCCACAGGTTTCTTTCTTGATCAGCAGGCAGGTGTCTCTGCTCTGTCTGCTTTGGTGTCTCTTTTTATTGGTCAAGCGATAACATGACATCAGAAAAGAGAATTTTTTACAGTGTCTAATTCTTTGTGATAAGATGCTTTAATCATTGAAAGCGCACAGAAACAAGTTTTACAGAAGTTATTTTTATAGGACCATCCCCTTCATTTTTGGCATCAGTCCCCCAGATTAAGAAAATAACAAACCTATCTTATTTTGTATGGGCTGGTTTTTGCCAATAATTATGACTTTGTTTTTTAATTAACAAGTTACAACCAAATCATGTAATGTACTTCCAGTGAAGTCAAGTAAATTTTATAACCAAGAATATAACAGGATGTTTTTAGTAGAATACAGGATAACATACATATTATTTAAGTTAGGAATGCTAAGATTAAAACATAGATTAGGTTGTGTATAGATAGGCTAGGAGTTATTTTGTCTTGCTCATTAACTACAAGAGAAACAATGTTTGTTAACAAGTTTCTTGAGAAAGCCCTTTCTTTGATGCAGGCACAATGGGGGCCCTGTGTGCGTTGGCCTTGCACCTGGGTTTCCCACATTCTTATCCATCCTCATAACTGAAATCAGTACAAGGGACGATATTTGTAGAATGTAGACCTTCGGAAGGGACTACCTTCTGTCCTTGTTTTTTTTATTTCTAGTCTCCAATTTAGGCTCCTTTTCTCCGGGCCAGACTTAAATGCAATTCTTGTGTTTTTAACCCCTTCAAGTCTACGTGTTGGGTCTGCAAGGCTCATTAGAAGAGCCTTTTGTCAAACATTTATAGTGTTCTGATCTAAAATCTCTTATGCATGGACAGGAAAATGTGTTTCTTACGGGGTAACTGTGTGGGGAATATCGGTCTGATCTGGAGCGCGGTCAGGCCTAACTAATGACAACAGGCTTAGTTTCAACATGAGCAGCAGTAGTAGAAGGAGATGCCAGTTTCACTTCATGGCAGGAGCTGTGCAAACGTCTGCCATTACCTCTCTGTGACGGCGTCATCCAGCGAGGCCGACGCGGCTCCCAGCATCTAAGTTAATAGTTATCCCAGAAAAAGTAACTCATTTTCTTCAGGTGCTGACTCTAAGCTACAGTCTGATGTCTGTACGCCTCGCTTACATTTTGGAACAGCCTAAGAGTCACCTGTAGAACCTTCTTAGAACCCTTTTTTTTTTTTTTGAAAGCTGTTGGATTTCTCAAGGCTTCCTTTAATTAAAAAAAAAATGTTTATTGATTTATTTTTTTGAGAGAGAACAAGCTGGAGAGGGGCAGGTAGAGAGAAATGCCAAGCAGGCTCTGTGCTGTCAGCGTCAAGCTGCACATGGGGCTCAAACTCACAAACTGTGAGATCATGCAGGAGTCAGACGTTAAACTGAGCCACACGGAGTCTAACTTTAAATCGAGATATAATACTTCCTTAGGAGCACTTGTTAACAGCTAGCGGGTATTAACAGTTGCAGAGATAAGTGCACCACCGCTCCCTATGATTACGATAGACAGTTTTCAGGCATTTTCTTAGTTCCACTTTAGTTCAATGTACATGACACGAGTATTTTTTTCTTGGGGAAAACCATTTCTAAAGTTCTTACATGTTTTACTGTGTAGGTGGTTTTTTTTTAAGAAGGTCCTCAAGTTAAAAAAAATTTTTTTTTTATAAGGTTCATCTATTTTTGAGAGAGACAGAGACAGAGCACAAGTTGGGGAGGGGTAGAGAGAGAGGGACACAGAGACTCAAAAGCAGGCTCCAGGCCCTGAGCAGTCAGCACAGAGCTTGACGCGGGGCTTGAACTCTCCAACCTTGAGATCATGGCCTAAGCCGCAGTGGGACACTCAACCAACTGAGCCACCCAGGTGCCCCTATTTTGTAGCTTTAATTATTTTGTGTTTAAAATAAGATAATGACTATCTCTTTCCCCTACCTACCTCACTTTGTATTTGATAAACCTTTACTCATATTTCCTTGGAGAAATATTGTGCATGGATAAAAAATAGATTAAAAAATTTTTTTAATTTGAGAGAGAGAGCACGCTAGCAGTGGAGAAGGGTAGAAGAAGAGGGAGAGGTAGAGGGGGGAGAGAGGGGGGAGGGGGGAAGAGAAGGAGAGAGAGAGAGGGAGGGAGGGAGGGAGAGAGAGAGAGAGAGAGAGAGAGAGAGAGAGAGAATGAGAGAGAATCTTAAGTAGGCCCTTATGCTCAGCATGGAGCTCAATCCCAGGACCCTGGGAACATGACCTGAGCTGAAATCAAGAGTTGGATACTCAACCAACGGAGCCACCCAGGCGCCCCAAATAGATATTTTTAATAAAAGAAAAATTCATTTAAACTCAAACTAGAACTGTCTTTATTGCATCTTCACAGGTATTCTAAAATTGTGTTTTATTCTTGGGAAAAACTCTCGTAAACATACATTTTCTACTTCTGAACGAAAAGATTGTGTCAGACCCTTTACCTGAAAAGGACTCCGTAAAAAGCCTGAGGTTATTTAATGGTTATGGGCCCAACAAATCATAAAAGTGAGATCCTTCTCTTGCGATACAAACTATATCTACGCCACGAAACCTATTGAGAGGTCACTAAAAGTCCGCCCCCGTCCCCAGGGACATGTATCATAAGAGCGATGCACTCAACTCCACATATAAAGTGAGGAACTGAGAAGAGCGTTTCCAAAGCAGCCTTTCCCCACCACTCCTTTATATTTAGAGCGCAGAGAGGCAGGAGTTTAACAAGATTACGGAGCAGTTTTAAATTTAACGTCAACAATGCCTGTTACGCCACAATATCACAGCTGTTTCCATTTTCCATCTACCCGATTGCATACTAGGTTTCCTCGGGTCATCACAAAAGCCCGATTGTGCCGATGCGACCTGTTTATTTCCACGTCAGTAAACGTCTAAAGATAACTCTGATTTCGTGCCCTCTCGCTGGAGCGCAGCCGAGGACACGAGGAGCGGCCGGGCCCGGGGAGCGGGGGGACCACGACTTAGCCACAGGACGGGCGCGCGGGGAGCGGACGGGAGAGAAGGTGACGGCGGGGCGTCCGGCGGCCCCGAGGCCCCGCCTCTCCGGGACCCGAGGCCCCGCCTCCCCGGGTCCCGCCCCGGCCCGCCGCCATGTTGTTCCCTTGGCGCTGGACGTGAGCAGCCGGAGTCGGACCCGGGCAACGCTGCCGCCTCCTGCGCGCCCGTTCCCGATTTTCCCTCCTCGTTGTCCCTGGACGCGCGGGCCGGGAGCTCCCGGGCGTCCTCTGCGCGGCCACGAGGTGAGCGGAGCGCGGACGCCCCTCGGGGCTGGGCGCGGG